>JAFIRS010001812.1:0-290406 GCA_018342105.1 Gonioctena quinquepunctata | reverse complement strand
CCTCCTCTAAACACTCTTTCGATCCACCCTGTATATATGGTGACGTTTTAAAGTTATCCGTCCTGCTTCCATGTCGCCGACAGTGCCTTAGTCCGCTTAGATACAAATACGAATAGTAATCGTTAGACTTATCCCACGGTTCGAGCGTGCAGCTGCATACTCTCTTATCTTGTTAATGTAAACAAACTCTTTCACAAGGATGCCGCCGCCGATATCTTATCTCAATGTAAACAAAGGATGCCGCCGATATCCGGTCGCTTAAATAAACAACTGATAAGAAGTGCTGACGTAGATAATATTCCTGCAAAGACTTGTCGGTTGAGTCATAGCCGCATCATCGCTGGCTCCTCCCACTTTCCAAAATGGCCGCCGCCATTCACTGATCACGTGACACTTCCTCCCAACCAATGCCGTTGACGGATATTGGTTGACACCCCCATTTCAATATGCTGCTCGGCTATTGGATAACGGCCGGCGGCTATCACCACGCCCACGACCTATCACAGCTCTCCCCACCTCCCACTCTCAATCACACACTCCCATACACAACATGGCTGCCACCATTCCGACCAATCACAGCCCACTCATCCCCCCACCCCTACCCACATACAACCACCCCCACCCCTCTCACCGCCATCTTTTTCACAAACCCCTCCCACAACGAACCGCCCATGACCGCCACCATCATCCCTACCCCCACCCGAAAACCACCCCCTCAACCGCTCGCCAAAACCCACCCCAAAATAGGGGTTGCGCTCGTACCGGCATAGCATATCTACTGTGGCGTAACGTAACTGTTACTGAAATTCCCAGTATTTTTTCTTTTCTTGTGTTAGAATCATATTATATTTTCTGTCTGGAGTAGAGCGTCCGTGTGACTTTTCTCCTCGACAGTAGCGTTGAATATAAAAATCTCAGAATTCCGTGGCGTAGTGCTCATTGCTAAATATTGTAAGAACCCCCAAAACCACAGACGACTGCGAACTGCCTACCATTATAGTAAGGGAGGCGGCGACAGTCGGCTGTCATCATTTCTACAAAGCTGATTCTTTCTTTTTGTTGTTGTGTTGATATCACAAGTGAACAAAATGATAGTCTACCGCGTCGAAAGCGTTGCTATCAAAGGTCTACAAGGCTGATTCTTTTTTCTCCGTTAATTTAATCATTAAAATTCCAGAAAATTTAGTCTGCTGGAAATCTGATGTTGTTAAAGCCTTGGTAGACTCAACGGAGTGCACGGTCTCCCGACTGCAGCCGCTGCGTCGATCCCTTACAGAATGCTCTCAATTATTGCATTTACTGCCATCAATTGAAAATCTACAAAACTATTTTTTTCTACAAGCAGTTCATTTAACTTATTGTGGAATAAGCGTCGTCTACTTTCAGTACAAGGTGGCTGGAGCCAACGTCTCACTGCGCGAGACTTGACGAGCTTGGCTTGGAGGATTGTGCTTGAAGACCCCAGGACGAGTGGGGTTTAGGCAATATCGAACCTGATCGGTCTCACGGCGTGTATAATTTGACCGACTCGTCGTCTGTGGCTGGAGGTTGGTACACGAGCCTAGGAAGGGATGCATTATCCAGTACAATAGTTTTTCAGCTTAGAATGGATAGCGAGGATAGCATGTGCAGCATCGTATAATTATTATTTTTCTGTGATCCCAAATGGCATTCTCTTCCTCATATGAAGCTAAGAATTCAATTACTGCTTCTGAATTCCACCCCATGTTAATATACAATACTTTTCCACCAACAGACTCTCTCTCTTTCTATTTCCGAAGTCACCGGTCTCCCGTCGTAGGCAACACTGTCGACAGGCACCTTCGCGCCGTGAGACCTCTCAACCAGCCATACAGTATAAGCTTGCTAGACAAGCCTCGCGCCTTTGATGTTTGGAGATTTTACCGTCATTTCACGGGAACGGTCGAGCCACCTGGAGCTTACACTTGACAAGTCTCGACTTGACGAGCTCGGCTTGGGGATTGTCAAGACGGCGGCTTAAGACTTTGGTGGACGTACCTAAAGTTATAGCGCGGCACATTATTGAAGCATTGCCACTTTGTTATTGTATACAGTGTGTGTATACAGTGGCATATTTTTGATATTAATTGCATGTAATAGTTTATATATTAATATCTTAGTTATTATTTTTATATTATGTATATATATATATATATATATATATATATAGCTATATATATGAATATACATATATATATACATATATACGGCTGCTTCATTCATCATTTCAATATCTTTATATAGAAAAACAGAGCACTATAAATACGAAAGAGAGAAGACAAAATGATGAGTAGGTGAAGCGTAAGCTATAGCTGTTTTTCAACATGACCATAAATATGAAATAATTAATGTGGAAAATATGCTTCTCGACTGTAAACTCAATAATGAAGTAGCAATGTTTCGAATATCTGCCCGCGCTATAACTTAAGGTACGTCTACCAAAGCCACCTTGTAATGAAAGTAGACGACGTTTATTCAACAAAAAGTTAAATAAACTGCTTGTAGAAAAAAAAATTGCTTTTCAGATTTTCAATTGATGCCAGTAAATGCAATAATTGACAGCGGCCTGTAACAGATCGGCGCAGCGGATACGGTCGGGAGACCGTGCATTCCGTTGAGTCTTCCAAGGCTTCAAAAACATCAGATTTTTGGCAGACTGAATTTTTTGGTCGTTTTATCAAATATGTGGGCGGTAGACCTTTGATGGCAACGCTTTCGACGCGGTAGACTATCATTTTCCTGTACTTTTAGGTACTCTTTATCACTGTAGAAAGTTTCAGTCTGATAGGTATAAGACTTTTACAGATGGTTTTTAATATTGTTAAAAACCATTATTGTTATTTATTGTTATTGATATTGGCAACGTTGAAGCTTGGCAGACTCCCAATTATTGAATTGAAAATTAGCTTTGTAGATATGGGAGCAAAACCCCGTTTTTGAAAGTAACCCTTGCACTCGCTTCTGAGCTCAGATGATGCTACTTGTTCCCCCTCCGCATGTGCTTTTGGTCGTTTCTCTACCTGTATAATTTAATACACCCTCGCTGCTTTTGCCATGCACTGCTGTGATCTGTATACTGCTTGAGGCTTCCGACAGCCGCCCTGTATAATTGTGGTTTAATGTTATGTGGGTAAAATAAAAAATTGGTCCTGGTTGTGAATCGAGTATTTCATTCATTGTAGTTACTTAGTTACGTAGCTTCGCGAAAACATAGTTATTGTGCAGTCAGTACCCAGGTTCGAAACCCAGTCAAGGGCAATTAAAGCCTGCCTCCTGGCCCCGTTGTGTTGGTCAATATTATGCTGACCCCTGGAGTGTGTCATTTCTTCACTGAGACTACCCGGAGCAATGTGGCCTTTCCACTATAACTGAAAGTGGTGTCCGAGGCAAATCCGAAACAAGTGAGAGGCGCCAAAGTTTGCTAGTAGAGGGAAAAGACCCTAACAGTAGATTGGCAAACTTCATAAACGGTTCCGTATACCGTATTTTTGCGTTTGTTTCTGCAATTATGTGTTTGTTCCTCCAGGTGCTCGTTCATTAGAGTTTCCGAAAAATTTTGGGGCAGCAGAGAAGTATTCTTCATCACTTGCTGCTGCTGTTCTGAACATTCGGTTCTCCTTCTCTTTGCGCCTTCTCCTTTTCAGCTTCAGGCATTTTGTCTTTCTTGAGTTTGAGAACGAATTTGTTCAGAGTTTTTGAGATATTGGCAATTTGTTGCATGATTGAGATATCAGTTTGAAGAGTTTTTCTCGTCTCGTCGAATTTCAGCCATTTATCTGTTGCGCATAGCGATAACGACTCTATCGTCTGACATTTCGAAGCTGAATAGCGTTGCATGTTACTTAACTATTTTTTCAATACATGTCAAAGACCATAACGAGGAAGCCGTGTAACGGCCATACGACTCCCATACGACCAGCCTTCCGAACATTGGTCAGAGGTCACGTGTTCGTCAAATACCTGCTTCAAGTTGATTGTATCCTGTTTGAATAACACAATCATATTGTAGTTATTCCTTATCAGCTGTTTGGGTACTTTTGAATAAGTCTATCATCGATATGCTTGTGTCTGCACGTCGAATAATATTTTCGAGTTTTATGTAGTACGTGAGCAAAAAGTGGGCTGAAGATGAAATGAAAATGAAAAAATCACAATGAAGCTATCTGATAAAGCGCTGAACGACAGTTACGTTCCTGAGTCCGGCATGCAACCCAGTTTGTGAGTCCGGCCTTGCCACCTAGACTTGCGCAGACGGAGACGGATTTTGGAAAACCCAAATTCAAAAACCACTACCAGCAACAGGGTGAGAATCTGAATATCGAGAAACAGGAACGAATCAGAGGACCACTGACAAACCATTCGAATGACAGTACATCCCAAGATTGGTTTAGGATTAAGAAAAAAGAAGAAACAGGGTGAGGATCTGAATATGCAGCAACAGGAACGAATCAGAGGACCACTGAGAACCATCCGAAGGACAGCATCCCCATGATTGGTTTAGAATTGAGAAGACACAAGAAAACTTAGCCGTAAGTCACTCTCATTCCTACAACCATTTCCCTTCCTTACACAAAGAAATATTTTCTCTTGTAAATATTAATTAAAATTTTTTATGTTTAACGCATTTAGGGATATTTCATAAATAAATCGTGAATTACGTCAACAAAGAGCTATTTTAGGAGAACAAAATTATAACTCATTTTCCGAAAGTGAAGAAAATTTCGATCTCGATTCACTTTTTTCAAATTTAAATTTAAATAACACAGATTCAAATATGGCAGTTGAAATTAATTACCAACAACTACGACTCTTTTTGGATATTATACCAAATTTTTCTGGTGATCCTTGTGAATTAAATAATTTTTGTGCTGCTTGTGATGAGACATTTTGGCAATATAATGCACAACCTGAATTTATCAAAAAGTTTATTCCTAGAGGAATAATAAGCAAATTGAAAGGAGAAGCCTTGACTTTGATTGAATGAACTTAAGTACTATATGGGTACAGATAAAGGACTTATTGAAAATTTCATTTTCAGACCAAAGATCTTTCACTTGTCTTCTACAAGAACTTCATTCTTTAAAACCAAATATAGAAGAAAGTTCCTATAATTTTGAAATTAGATGTCAGTATTTCAGAAGTTAAATTTTCTCATCTATCAATAATGATAATACACTTACAGTAGATAGAAAAATGGCTCAAATTGGAAATATAGAAAAATTCATTCTGATAGCATTTTTGAAATATTTACCTGCTATGATTTAGATAGCAGTCAGATTGAAAAACCCCCAACAATTTGGAAAAAGCCTCAAATTTTGTTACTGAAGAAGGAAATTTCTTAAGCTTGGTAAACGATGGAAAAAGAAATCAATTTCAGTCAATTCCCCAACCAAGTTATAAAATACCATTGCCTGCTCAAAAACCACAAAATTATATAATTTTATGAATCAACAAAGAAATTCAAATTTCCCTCAACCAAGTTTTAATCAAAATAGAAATTTTTCTAATCAAAATTTTCAAAATCAGAATTTTTCGAATCAAAACCGTTTTCCCAATCAAAATTTCTCAAACCAGAATTGTAATTTTCCTAGTCAACCAATAAATACAAATTCAAACAAGACAAATGCCCCAAAGGTTTTTCAGCAATCAACAGGTTTTCGGAAAACCGAATAATCCAAATGTTTGGAAACCCAAGAATCAAACACCTCAAAGTAAACCAATACCAATACCAATGTCTACAGTAACTAGAAATGTTAATACTTCTTTGTACCCACAGCAAATACAGTTTTTCCAACCCCAATCTAGACCAACTTTTATTTCTGAAGAAATTCATCAAATAGATGAACCTCAATATGAAAATGAAAATAATTTTGAACCTCATTATCAAAATAAAAATTATTTCGAAGATTAATATGAACAAAACACATGAAAACAACCCAAAATTTTGAAAACCCATCAAAATTTTTCTCATTAGCCCGGAATGGAAAAACTTGGAAATGTATGACACATATCAAAGAAAATTACCTTTTATTACAAATTCAATTCCAAATTCTTCTACATATGAAGAATGTGATTTTTTAAAATGAAATCCGACAAAATTAGTATTTCAAAAAATAAGAACCTTCCAAAAATTAGTGATTTTCTAACAATAGTTGAAAGAAATTATATTTTTAAAATTGTTAATGATACGGATAAACCATTAGAACCAATTAGAAATTCCAAAAATGTTCAAACAAATAATGAGTATAAAAATTATGAAATTGAACATTGTTTTTCATACCCAGCCTTTAGAAAAGAATTCGTAACGTAGAATTTTGGCAAATCCAAAATTATGTTCTTGCGCGAATACAGTAGACCACCTGAAATAAAAACTTTACATCACAAATCAGGTAGACCTCCTGAAAATAAAATATTAGGTCGCATTCCAGGTAGACGTCCTGAATAATAAATGAATATAACCAAGCATATATAAAATGAAAAATATATTTCCAAGGTATGTTTTCAAATGAGAAATGAAAAAAAACACTTGTTAAATTTTTATGAAAAAAATCCGACTCCTTTTCAGATGTCTAGGATATCTAATTTTGAAAGAACACTGAACTTTGTGTTTTGTAGAAACTACATACCTATTATTCACATTTCCTGAATTAACAACATGAAAACTATTTTTTTGAATAACTCAAGATAAAGTGATAAGAATAAATTCAAAAATACTTATATGTTCAAATATACCTAAAGATATAGAAAAATAAAATGAACGAATCAACAAAATTAATTATCATATTAACAAAACTATTCAGTATGGAATCACAACTCTAGAATCACTTAAAATAAATCATTATTGATTAGGCCAACAATATGGATAGAGATGTAAAAAAAATAATTATATAAATAATTGTAATATTTGCCAGAAATCTAAGTATGAACGACAACCTTATGAATTTGAGTTTCAACCCATTCCTATAGGAACCAAACCTTTTGAAAGAATTCACAAAGATGCTTTTTCTATCTCGAAAGAAAAATTCTTAACAGTAATTGATACATTCTCAAAATTTGCACAAGCATACCCTATACCAGGAATAAACGGAATCAATATACTTGACGGACTTTTAACTTTTATTTCACACTATGGGATACCACACACAATAGTATGTGATGGATGATCTGAATTTGATAATCAGAACTTTGAAGAATTTTGTAAATTACATAAAATAAATATTCATTTTACCACACCCAAAAATCCAAATTCGAATAGTTATATTGAAAGGTTTCACTCAACCATAATTGAACACGTTAGAACTCAGACAATACAGAATCCATCTCAATCTTTACAAAATTTAATGAAATACTCAATATTACATCATAATAATTGTATTCATTCTTCTACTGGATACACACCATTTGAAGTAATTTCTGGACATCTCTCTTCAAAAGATCCATTTGACATATCTGAAAAAGACAAAATATCAAAGTTTGTTCAAAATTACAAAGAAACAATGAATAAAAAATTTGAACAAATCAATGAAGAAAATCAATAAAAATCGACACGAACCCCCCATTTTAACATCAAATGATATAGTTTATCACAAGGAACAAACTCGTGACAAATTGGCTCCTCGTTTCACTAATATTCAACCTGTAGCCCAAACACAAAATGAAATTGGGACTGAAACTTCAAAATATTCCAAACATAATATAAAGAAACGTAAAAACTAATAATTTTTTTTTTTCGTATTTATTTCAGATGAAATTAGCTCTCTTACTTCCATCCCTTCTATTATTAATGAATCCTATAAATGGATCCATTAACAAGTTAACTAATCCTATAGTGCCTATAGGAATGAAACCAACTAGAATAATCACTAGTAAACATACTTCCATAAGTAATATGAATATAACTGAATTAGTTGATATTAGAAATAAATTACAATTTCAAATTGAGTTTCTCAGTGAGAAAAATGCACTGAGCACTCAATCAAATTGACTCATGCAACAGGCACAAACATTGGTGTTACAAGTTGACCATTTATTACAAATTATACAACCACATGTCATCCAAAAAAGAGGACTTATAAACTTAGGTGGAAAAATACATAAATGGCTTTTTGGTACTTTAGACCATGAAGATGGTGGAAGAATAAATTCAATGCTCCAATATTTGAATAAAAATGATCAATTAATTCGAGACGAACTGAATGAACAACTTTCTTCCGCAAAAGAAATGATGTCAAAAACAAATAAAACCCTTTACCAAATTAAATTCAATGTATTAACAAGTTTTCAACTGATAAAAACATTTCAAAATCAAGTTAATGAAATCAATGCTTCACATCTGATAATAGACTCTCTAATAACACTTCAAAGTCAACTAGACCAAATTATTAATGCTATTACTTTTGCAAATATTAATAAGGTTCACCCTACTTTTTCCCCTATGATTAATTTATATTCAATTATCAACAAAATGAATATTCTTTATTCTCAAAATCAGTTGGTTAGGTTTGAAAATCAACATAGTTATTATAATTTCTTAGGAATACAAACAGTATTTACTGAAGAGAAAATAATTTTTCTCAACCATTTTCCAATACTGAAACCTATTTCTTTTGAAACCGATTTCATTTACCCCATACCTATCCAAAACAAAATTATATTACCCTCAAAACCTTACCTAACCCTCAATGAGAGTGAAGAACTTTACCAGTATGAAGAAGAACCCTGTGAAGAAATCGAGAACACCTTCTACTGCAAGAACAACCTACAAAAAGAAGAAAATTGCGTTTTGAACATCATTATCAAGAATGAACCTGCTAAATGTTCCATGTATGATGTGCACTTTGAAAAAATATTGGCAAACCAATCGACACCAGAAACAATCCTGTTTTCTACTGCAACCAACATCATCATCACTGGAAGCTGTACCATGGAAAACCACCACGAGATCCAGCCTGGAAGTTATATCATTTCCATACCTGAAAATTGTCATTTTATCATCAATGGCGAAAAATTCCAACATGGACCTGCCGAATTATCACCAACAAAAATTATCCAATTGCCCCCTTTGAATTTTTCTCAATAACTTTTGAGATCAATTTGAGAAATTGTCTATTTCAAAAATGAACCTAGATGAAACATCTTACCTCAATAATACAATCTCACCATCAGTTCCAACTTCCTAATGAGCCACAAGTTAGCTCTTTACCTGTATGGATTATTATCCTCATTTGCATTCTTTTATGCATTATTATTTCTTTGGAGTAGCATTTTACTACAAAAATTGCTACCCATATACTCCATGGCAGTATTACCGTTCAAAGCGATGCCAACAACCACTCCATATGAAGGACATGAAGCCTGGCCAACCAGACGTACCCCAGTCTTCATCTTAAGGAGGGAGGAGTTACGTTCCTGAGTCCGGCCTGCCACCCAGTTCCTGAGTCTAGAGAAAGTGCAGACCAAGCTCCTACCGAGATTTATATTTTGTAGAATAAGCTCACACCGAGAATTATCTTGTAAACCGAAAATCCACGGAAGAACTATAATAGTTTTATTCTTTGTTTATGTTATAAATTATCTGAGACATGAATTTTGAACATTCCATTTTTGTCACTTGTAACCTGCATTTTCAATTTCCATTAAAAGCATCGAGTGAAGTAAATCTTTAATTGTGCGAAAAAGGTGAACGTTGAAAAAGAGTTATTCAACACAAAATTGGTTTCAAACAACGAGTAGTGCTTTCCGAACCAAGGGCTGCGAAGGCACTATCGTAACTCGACATCGATCTTATACGATTTGTCAAACAATTGAAAATCCCGCATTTTCGAGGCATTTTCATGCGAGACACAATGCCGTCTAGCAGTCCTCAGAGGAATGAATTTGATATCGTCAACATGGATTTATCACGAAACAGCGGCAAGCATAATAGAAAAATAGAAAAACAAACGAGTAGATAGGAGTATTTGATTCGTTTGGTAATTTCATACAAACTCAACCTTAAACCGGATTTACCTATGAACAACATAAAAGTTATCAATAATACGTTTCGACTGCAGTATTACTTCGTGAGCTTTCGAAGGTGGGATGCCATGATTGCGTCATCATAAGTGAGGCAGGTAACAACGAGGTGGAAACAACTACGGCCAGAGTTGTGATGGTTGGCATCGAACTAAAAAAACTAACATATTTTATCGATTGCCGGAAAAAATTAAAAATTGTCCATGCAGACGGATATACCCATACTGATACTTTCCAGAAAATGGGAACTGAACGAGCAGCTGTCGATTACACAGAATGCTCAAGGAGAATTATGTTGTGTGGAGACCAGGGTTGCCAACAGGTCGTCACCGATTTCCTCACAATTTTTTTTGGGTTCACACACAAATTACTCACAACTATAAAATATCAATATCAAGACAGATTTTACATATATAAAAAATACAAAAGGAAGGAAAATGTTATTTTAGATTATAAACTGGTTAATGTTTCTACAGAATGAATTTATCCTTGTCGTTTCATCTGACATCTGTCAAAAACTAAGGTTAACTAAACCTGTTTTTGACAGAACAAGATCTTTGTTGTAGTGCAAGGTCATTAAATAATGTCCTTGGGTGTAGTGTAGGACACTGGCTTGACAGTTGACAATACAAAAACATAAAAAATGATTGAAGTTTCCCTTTCTCTCTCTAGTGTTATGGTCCTTGCTTCCGTTTGGCGCATTTGGCATTCGATCAAATGATTGAAGTTTATTCATTCAATAAGAGCAATGCTCGTTAAACATCGATAGTTTGCGAAAGTATCGATATTTCCTATAGAAAATATCGATAATTATTATTTCAAATTCAAGTAGAATTTATTAGAATTATTTTTCCAGCTTTTGAAATGAAAATTCATTGTATAGAAGTAGTTTGTTACGTCAAATTTACAATCTGTTGTCTATCGATAAAAAAGTAGGTGAAAAAGGGAGTAAATTGTATTGAAACAACTGTGACCAACCAAGAAATTAGACCATAGCCGCTCTCGATTGGCGTTTGGCCGCTCTCGATTGACGTTTGGTTCGGTTAGCGGTTGACGTTAAAATGGCATTGTTGTTTTATGATTGGCTGAGTTAGTGAGTTGTCATGTACCGGCCAATCAGGAAACGACGATGTCATTTTAACGTCAACCGCTACCAGAACCAAACGCCAATCGGGATCGGCTAATGTTGAAGTTTTAGTGGCGGCGGCGGGTATAATTCATATCAATATTATGCACTTTGAATGTTCGCTGACCTCTGATAGCTCACAATTAACTCACAACTGGCCATTACTCACAAAATTACTCACAGAGATTCCTCACAAATGTGAGTAATAACTCACAAATTGGCAACCTTGGTGGAGACGAGCATCACCGCGCTATGTTATCGTATATTTCCAAACGAATAGACCAGATGTCGCGTCAATACATTCAATCACGCCAACATTCGAAATATTTGTCTGTCTGAACGGTGAATATTGGCTAAACGAACGTTGTACACACTTGAATTTCGCCAATAATCAATATACGGAATTTCTCGTCAGCTTGCTACCTGCTTTTTCTGTATTGGAAGAAAGGAACAGCAATTATATATTTTTTGCTCTTGTTTGAATCCACGGCTGATTGGGGTGACTGGAGAAAGTGTTCATTGCGACAGGCGCTGGTGGCGGCGTTCCGAGCTGGAACGTTGGCCTCAGGCTCGATACAAATTAATAGAAGGAGAAGTGTATATGATCTACTTGTCCACTTAACCCTATAAAATTGTGGTAAGAATGAACGTTATTCAACGAAATTCAGGAATTTTTTTCCCCTTTATTTAACGTCGGCCTATTTCTGCTACCAAGACTCTAACACCGACGCAGGTGAGCACACTCTTCCCAACCGGAAATTTTGCCGAATCCTCTGTTGTTTCAGAGGTAGGGTTCTTCAACGAGCTCAACATCCATGAACTCTGGACCGACATCTTAACGTCCCCTCCAAAGGACGGCATATCTATCGTCTTATCTCGTGCTCATTGATGAGACGCCTGCAGCTGCGAATATGCTACTACGCTACAGTTTAAGATGCCTGAAAACCCTGGTGTATTCACTGATTAGATTTTGTTTAGAATTTTTGGGGGACAACAAATGAAAAACGTTAAATTCTGCTCAGAACTTCATTAGTAGATGGCGCGGTTAAGGAATGTTAGTTGTTTGTGACACGTAAAATATCAAACTTCAAACCTATGAAATTTTCTTTTTCTGTCAACATAACTTCATGCAAAAAATTGTGAATTGATCGTTTACAAAGATTATAGTTCTACGAACAAGATCCCGCTCAAAACAGTTGGCGCGAAAATGAGATGAAAACCTCGAAACTTACTACAATGTTTACATCTGTCTGTCAAAAATAAGATATTTCTTGAAGTCTACCTGGTGATTTTTTCAAAGTGATTTCTTCTCAATTGGCCTTTTTGGGATCATGGAAACTTTCACGAAGGAATGAGGAAAGGTAGGAGAGTGGACTGATGTCTCTAGATGATGAATTAAGTTCAAAATTGAGGGGATTGAAAAATGTCCCCGATGACATTGTTCCATTAAACTTTCCGATACAAACTATTACCAAGCCATTCACTGCCCATCTCTGCCGGACTATCACCTCTCTAACAAGCTTTTGATATGAACACAATCAGAGAGTTCATTGTATATATCATAAAATCTGAAGTTGAGAAATCGACGAATCCTGGTGTGCGACAGTCTAGCTGCTTCCAGCTATCTTAGAATGACTTCTCAGGAAAAGGTGAGCCCTACTAACAAAGGTGAGGGGAGAAAACTTTTAACTAAATGCTTCTCTTTCATTTTTCAGTAACACCCGCATGAGATCGGAGAAGGAAGGCGATCTAAACCAAGGAAGAACAAGGCCCACTCCCAAGATCGATAAGGCTAATGACTATGATAATTATCACATTTTAATAAACACATGAATTTCACAAGTCAGCGTGGGCTTTTCATTCTATGAAGATATCTTGATTTTGGCAAGTGAATTCCGAACCGTCATAGAGGGTACCTTGGCTCTTTGGAAGAAAATATCCACTATATTTAGAATTTTCCAATACTTTTAGTCAGAGAAGATTCAAATTAATTTATACGTATACGAGTCATTTTACTAGTAGTGGAGTATCATTAGATTTTAGCTTCAGAAAGTTAGGGGACTCTGGGAAATTTTTACTGTACATTAGTGATGATGTAAGGAACAACATATAAAAAGTTACCAACCGTAAAGTGTGCGCTTAATTTATTATTTAACAAATAAGTTGCAAAATTACATTGTTTATTGAATATCTTAAAAAATTCATAAATAAAAAAAACTGATACCACCATTAGGAAGAATGGAAGATTTCATTTAAAAAAGGTGTATAAATATTTTTTTTTAATGAAAACAGCTGCAGATTTTTTTTTCTAACGTACGGAAACGTGATGTAGCGACACTTGAGTGCATCTCTTGAGGAGCACGTAGCCACGAGCGCGCTTCACTTAATTTGTTAAAACTTTTGATCTAATTGATAAAATTAGGCTATCAAAAATTCAAATGAAAGAAGGAAAAAGTAGCTAAAGAGATGTTTTGTTTTCGAATGTAAAAAAAATTAATAGGAATAGTCTCGGGAATAGTACATATATGAAGTTACGTCAAAGTAGAATTTTCTATAAAATCAATTAAACATCTGAAATTTGTACAGTTTAGTCCCAAAATGACATTCGAAAAGGTGTGCAAATAAAAAAGAATCATAATTTTTTTTTTAAATACAGTCGTCAAAATATTGAATAATTTAAAAAAATGAATGAATGAATTTTTAGGACATGCTTCAAAAACCAAAAACTCAGTTCAAAATTGATATCAAGATTTTTCAATAGTACTTTCTGAAGCTTGTAATCTGTACTTCAAAGTTTGATTGTTTTTTTTAAATTGAATCAATAATAAAATTTTGACAAGAATAAACAAATGTTGCTCCAAAATCCGTGAAATTTTTAGTTAAATAGAATTTAATAACGTTTATATAGAAAAAAAATAAGTTTACCTATCCAACCTATATTTATATTATAGGTATACGCAGCGTATTTTTTTTTCTTTTTTATATATGTTAAATTGTATCAAATACGAAAATATTAGACTTTTCAGTAAATTGACGAATTGTTCATTTTTATAAATGAATTCCTGCTCTAAAATTTTGTTTGGAATAGAAATATAAGTTTATCTTTTGATGTACTTTATATTGGATCGAAAATATCATATTTGAATGTTAGAGAGAGATTGAACATCAGAGAACACTTGATCGGTTAGTTTAGTGCTCACCTGACGCTCTACGTATGAAATCTACCTTTACGACTGGCCAAGCCATCGTTTTTCCAATGTCATATTCTGGTTCAGCGACCTCAAAAACCCCTATAGCATCAATTTGGGTAAAATTTGCCTAACAAAATTGGTTTTCATTGTTCAAACAATTAATAAACAAGCAGCGCACGAATATAAGTTTATAACTATTTCTGCAAGCAATTTCTTAGTAATATCAGAAGTCTTAGGAAAATCCATGGAGTCCTCCAGTATTCCAAAATAATGTTTTACTCCGCTATATGAAGGTAATTTGAGTTCTTGCGATAAGATAGTCGTGTTGTCTGTCAAAATAGTGAACACCTCTTAATTTGTCCAAAAGCTGAGAGGTTCTTTCACTCAAATAGGATTCGAGCCAATTGAAGCTTCGTCCTCTGAAGCTGTAGAGATGAAGCTTATGTAACAGTCAAAAGCTTAAGATATGATGCAAAACACTTCCTTCAGACTAGAATATAGATTTTTCAGAAAGCTTTGGTTCGAAAGCTGAATCAAGTAATTGTATGTAATTTACAGCACTTACATAAGTACATGGAATAGTTTGTTCTGAAATATGTTATATCGATCGATCAACCTCAAAATATTTCACAACGAATTGACATAACCTTAAAGGCGACAAAAGCACAATCACAGAACGGATCAGAGACACAAATCACAAAAACACCCTGTGTGGTCTGTAATTGCAGTTTACTGAATCATGACAAGAAACGACGTCGGCGCCATCTGGAACTCTAGATAACTCCCTTTATCAAGTGGGCTGGTGTCCCCCAGTTTGTCCCAATATTTTACAGGTATAAGTGAATACACCATGGTTTTCAGACATCTTACTACAGTTGTTAGGACATTTAACGTGTAACTTTCTTGTCCGGTGGTCACCCATTCAAGTATTAACCACGCCCGACGTTGCTTGACTTCAGATATCGATAAGACTCTCGTCAACCTGACCAGCCATCGGTGCCCATAATTCAGGAAATAATGAATAATCTTCAAATCAACCTGCCTGGATGGGGAACTATTAATATTAGAGAAAGGCAAGATACTTCTGATAATAGTATACGCAAGAGCCTCCTTGTATGATCATGAAAGAGTTTACAATAACGTCAAAAGTGGGGTTAGTTCAGCGCTGATAATTTGTTTTCCTATAGAATACGTCTGTGAATTGATTGAATTAGTCAATGCCCAAATGGGTTTGATCTGCAACTGCAGCCGAGTAGCATGATATCGGGTGTGATGAAACAAAATAGATATTGAAAGCTGTAGAAATAATCTGAGCTAGGGCTTATCTGTGTGCACCATCCAGCTCCTCCGTACTAGGTACTCGGTGGGGAGTTACAAACTGTGGCACAGTGAAAATGGGGCTCAGCAATCCTTAAGCGAGAGATTTTTGCAGGAAAAAAGATAAACATCCACAATTTTGTGTAGATCTGATCCCGATCTATACTTCTCCCTGAAATATTAATTTCAGCTAGGTAAAATCCGCAATGCGAGTTGAGCCAAGCACATGGACCTCAAACAACCATCTCAGCTGAAATTTCGCGGCAACAATGGTCCAAGGAAGATCTTATCAATTCTGTCAGAAATGACTTTCTTGACAAATGATTGATTGATAGGTGATAGATGATGTCTGACAGATGGAATTTCTACAATGTTTACAAGGAAGGTCGGAATTTATTTCAATGAATGAAAGTCGAACTGGAGAACTTGTAGCCCCCATTTCCTCATTTATTTTCACCTGGTGGATTTCCACAACAGATCCTAGGACAGCGGCATTACTGGAATTTGGTAAGAGCACTAGAAATATGTTGTGATTTGAACCAAACTCTGGATTAATTCAGGTAAACCTGGGCCTGATTGTAATCCTTCAGAATGATTGAAAGTATCAGGGGTACTGGATATATGAGTTGCAAAAGGAACGAAATCCCGACTGATAGAGCGGAAGATTCCTGGATCTCGAATGGAAACCGCAGGAAGGAGCTGGAGTGTTACCACATAATATAGGTGGGTTACAGAAGCGTCATTCCCCTTATTTCAATGTTCCAAATTCTTATGCGCAAGTGCTAGTTTTTCAGTCAACGTCAACCATTCTGTTTATAGTGTGCTGTCACTGTCACAGTATGAGCTCTTTCAGCATTTTACTGTGGTTCTGTGATTTATTGTAGTTATTGTTTGTTTGTGTATGCCCGCTTAAAATTGGAGAAAAGAAGTTATTGTTTTTGTTGTTCAATTGTACTCTTGCTCATCTACAATGAGTGAACACAAAAGAGGTGGATTTCATTGTGTCGTGCGTGGATGCCACAATCGCATGGACAAGATAATGACATTCTTCAGGTTACCAAAGGATTCTGAGAGGTAGGAAGATTTGAATATTATGGTCGTTGCAATTTTTCGTTCCTCTTTGTTAATAAATTTGAAAAAAAGGTTACTTACTCATCTGTAAATAAATCCCCATCTCAGACAGCTCGCAATAGGAACATATGTATCCTACATACTGATCCTTAAAATAGTTTTTTAGGACAAACAATTGGTTAACCCCATGTAACCGAGAAAAATCTATTCGGAAAAACACCTGCTCAACTCAAAGGATATAGGATGTGCTGCACATTTTGAAGAAAGAATAATAATAATAATAAAATAACTAATGAGCTCTGAAGAGAATAATTGGTAATTTGTAGTTTGACTATCAGCAGTGGGACTTTAGAATGGTAGAAATGTATCAGAATTGAAATATGACGACAGATACGAGATCTCGGTACTCCGCATCCATTCATCAGATGGGTATTTTCAGATACTCCCATTTCTCATGAAATAGTCTCTCCTGCCAAGCAAATAAAAAACTTTTCAGAACGAAACAAACTTCAGCTGCTGAATGTGTGCAAAGTAACAAGTTAGTGAATCGAAGTAACATTTTGATATCGACCACTAGCAAGCACTCTGATAGAATTCTAGAGACCAAAATATCATAGCTGGATAGGAATGTGAATTTTTTCATCAGATTTGTTGTTTTTACTGAAATAAAACTAGTCTCTGCATCATATTTTGAGTGATTTCTGGTCGGTGCATCCTTTGGAAAATATTCACATCCGAGTTTTCAGAAGAAAAAAAACAATCGGTCATCTGAATAAAAATGCAAATTCTCACTTTTTCTTAGTTTTTGACGATTTCTAATCGGAAATGTTTCAAAAGGTTTTCTTGAACGAGGGAAGATACTGACTGAAACCATTGTTTGAAGAGATGAACAATGCTGAAACTTACCTTTTGATTCGCATATCATTCCTCATGTGATTTTTTAAGTTCTAATTTTGAAAAAATTAAAACTAAGATTATTGCATTATTATGATGCATTCAAATTATATTTTGAGCTTACCCATAAAAGAAGTAACTTCTTTAGAATCATTGTTGGTCAAATAACAACTTGGAATACCGAATTAATACGAGACGTAAAAGTTGTATCCCCCGCAAGTGAGCTGGCTGCATACGCCTGAGAGAAAACAAAAGCCATGTAATTGTGACAGAAAAACTACCAAGGGTCATAAAATTTAGCATCACCAAGATCAAAGGTGCCGCCGGACTGTGACGCTTCTGTAACCCTCCTTTATTATGTGGTGTTACAGCGAACTTTGTGCAAATATGGTACATAAAAGTTAGTATATACAGGAGGTTTCAGAAGACCATGATAATAATGAGAGTAACTTTTATTTTTCAGCTATCGTAGCCGGTCTCGATCTATTTAGGACATTTGGAATCTCTCACCATCATCATCTGTTGCATCTGTCTATTGCTTCATCACCACGATTCTTCGATAGAATACCATCCCCTCTACACAACGATGAGGAGCCTCACATGATCGCACAGTTTCATTCATTTTTCAGTCATGCGCCATGCATATCGCATTCTTCGACATACAAGCGTTCAACATGAACAACACCTTCCACAGTCAGTGCTGAGATTTCTTGTTCAAATCACCAGTGCCGTACGCCAACGTGGATGCCCAAGACAGGAAGAGCATAAGATATTTGGGAAAGTTTGTGCACGGCATTCCATGCTGAAATACCAGCTATGTGGACTACCAGGAAACGGACGAAATCATCCTGCAACACCTTTTCTACAAGGCAGACAGGGTATGCGTGAGAGAAAACTAAAAATACGATATACGACGAAGTACATTACGATGATACTTTTTGGAGATTTGCTGGCGGATATCATTCAATATTCTGCGTGGTATTTGCCCAAAAAGTAGTTGTTTTCTGCTTGTAGTCTACCACTGGTTTCAATTCATATTGAGTTTGGTGAAAAGACTTTGAGTCTTCCTTTTTTTTTCTAAAATTACAGTTCACATGTTTGGTAAACATAAAGATAACGTACGCAAGCTCTCTGAATATAGGTAAAAAACTCTTCTCACGTGTTGTTGCCTTGTGAACACGAATCGAAAAAAAATGCGGCGGTCTCATACCGAGTTAGAGCACTTTTAATTTTTTTTACCCCAATTATAAGCACAGATTTCTCGCACAAAAATCACTCAAAATGCCTCCTTTCTTTTACCAGTGTGAACAATTCACCCTGAATCACTCATTTTCGGCACAAATTCGCACAAAATAATGTCATTTTTATCGAAAAAATCCTCCTTATACAGTTCCAAATGAACAAACTTGACACATATGGCAGATGAAATTAAGTAACTTCCCCTTATTTTTCATGTTGATAATGAATGAATCACCGCCAACTTTTCGAATTCGAATATGAGTAATAGTTTCTTCTTCATTTATGTTTGGAATTGTTTTTGGGCACCATGATTCATTCATTACCAACATGAAAAAAAGGGAAAGTTACTAAATTCCATCTGTGCCAAGTTTGTTTATTTGGAACTGCATAAGGAGGATTTTTTCGATAAAAATGACATTATTTTTCACGAATTTTTGCCGAAAATAAGCGATTTAGGGTGTAATGTTCATGCTGGTAAAAAAAGAGGTATTTTGAGTGATTTTTGTGCGGGAAAACAGTGCTTGAAAATGAAGTAAAAAAAAGTGCCCCAACTCGGAAACGGTATGAGACCGCCGCATTTTTCACACGTAAGAATTTTTGTTTGCCTATATTCAGAGAGCATATGTACGTTAACTTTATATTCACCCACATTTTTGGCTCAACTGTTCAAATTGTTCATCTATTTTCAAACTGCACGAAGATTACAAGTTCCTTTTTACAGTCTTGAATGAACATTTTGCCGAAGAACATGGTTATAACAATACCTGAGAGGACAAAAAGTCCATATATTTCATTTTTCAGTCGTGTTTGCATTGGCAGTAATTTTGTGGTGTCATTCATGTACAACTTGGCTTCTTATTTTGGAGCATTTTCGGCAGGTCGATTCAATAATATCCAGGGTTCGCCGTCTTTGGAAGATACTGATACATATTGTTCATCAAACGATAGATCGGCGTAAAAGATGCTATTTGGAATGGTCCCTAATACCATTGGGATCATATTTGTTGGGCGTCGATGTAGGGCTATTGATCTCACCCCTACATCGACGCCTTGGTAAAATTGATCAATCCTCTGTTCAAAGCTCTGACTCTATGACAAAACTCAATTTTTGTGAATACTTCATAGACGATATATCCCCCTGTATAATTGTGAGTCAGTTGACGGTTGAATCCATTGGAGAAATGCAGAAATTTGAATGGTTATCAGCAGAGTTCCCAGGCAATCGTTATCTACACCTGTGTAAACAATGACTCTGCTATCCGCATTGAACACCAAATCCGTTTGCAGCATCAGTGACACCCAAAAAAAGTTTCAGCTGATAGTAATTGCCGGTATAAGTATAAGGTGTGCCAATGAATGCCAGACTTCGAAGATAATGAGGCCTGACTCTTTGATACATGAGATTCATCAGTATCAACTAAAAATTTTGTGCCGACACCTGGATTCGAACTATGACCCGTGGTATTTCAATCTACCACTCTACCCACTAAGCTACTCGATCTTAAGAGAGTGTTGGCGGCTATGAGTATCAATTTTCCAAGATGATTGACAGCTATAAGCTAAGATGGTTGGCGAATATGGGTAGGCGTTTTCCAAGACAGCTGATTTTCAAACATGATGGATGGCTGCTAAGCCTTGATGGATATCGGTTGAATTTTCTCTTGATGTATAGCGGCCATATTTTTTCTTTATATATTTGAGTTCCATCACGGACCCCACGACGGTGTCAACATCTCATACTCCTGATATTCCCGGACTATACGGGGTTTTATGAATTAACAGAACACACCTGTAAAACCAGACTTTTTGTTAGATTGCGAAAACAAGCATCAAGAGCATCGACTGTCTGAGGACGGTCGAACCGAGGTTATGTTCCAGGAGCGGTCTACAGGAAATTACCTCTTTATCTCTGTGCTTGGGCGTGAGTTGTTTATCCAGGAAATACGTACCGTGTTTCAGAAAGATTCGAAAAGTTAGAATAAAAAAAATAATAATGCACTCATAAAAATGTTAAGAATAGACATATATTTAATGAAAATTATCAAAAATAGTCATCCGTTCTATAAACGGATAATATGAGACAATATTCAGCAAAACAAATGGAGTGTGGTTTACTTCAAGTTAATTTCACATCTGTCTACACATTAAATAGATTGCCTAAAACAATAGTGATATCAATTGTCAAAACTGCTGGAAATAATTATCTTTTGAAAACTCGGGTAACATGAAATTATGGAGATACCTTTACAGACACATGCACATCATGAATGATTCAATTTGCCAACCCATAAATACAGAAACATATATAACTTACGATACATCAGCAGAGTCAACACTTATCACTGAAGATGGCTTTTAAACGACAATAAGTTTTAATTTTATCATTAGTTTGATTAATCCCGCGGAAATTGTTATTTTAATTTTACTCGCACTGTATATTAGTATAGCGTGTATGACTATGGTTTTCTACGAGATCATGAACTATCGGTTTGAGGTTGTTCGTTGACTTCTTCACGTTCTAGAAGCGTTGATCAATAATAGGTAATTTTTGGAAAAAATTCTGGTTTACTGGTGAATTAACTTGGATATTCGGATTGAATTTCTATTAATGGCTACTTAAGTTCAGTGCTTGACAACTATATTCGTACTCTTCTCATCTTGATTCCCCTATGTCGTGATTGAATCAAATTATAACCTCATTTTGAACGTACTTGTTTGACTGCTGAACACCGAGTGATTGTGGATCCGAAAAAAAAACGCGCATTTTTATAACCCGTTACCGGATCACGTGAGAGTTGGGCATAGTCACGGGGAAAAATGTCTGATATTATAATTATCTTCAACTTATCAGCGGCTCAATGATTAATGGCTCTGTTCCTGTCATATAAAACAAAAATGTATGCCTTCCGAGGTAGAGTTATATTTAATGGGCTGTCATAATATATAAATTTATAGCGTTTTTCTATCGTTACAAATACATAAAAACAGTTTTATGATATTTCGTGGCTTATTGTAATTACCGGAGCTGTCAACAATTTTGGAATTCATAATTTTGTTTATATCGTTAATTTTACTGGATATGGAGATCAGCGGACGTGATGAGTTATCTTGAGTGCATTTAATTGTCTTCAGGTGAAGACATACTTTTAACTGGCATGTGCTCATCAGCTTTGGTCGCTTATTTGAATTTAAAACCTATGTTCATACCCATGGAACTTTATTTTCTGGCTATAAGGTTCGTATTAAGTAATATCGTGTTGTTTCTTATGAATGAAAGTTGTTCTGTAATTATGGGGCCTGACACTCCAGTAGCAGCCCCAGAGACCACTAATCACCCCAGGTAGGTCCTTGAGACGACATTTTGGATTTGCTCTCAACATACGGCAGTCATGTTTTTTTCTATATATGGCTGGGCCTCATTACGCCCCCCACGACAGCATCAGTCATCTCAGACCTGAGTGGCAGCCCTCAGAGACTGTCAAACACCCCTGGCGAATCCCCGACCAAATCCGAGGCGGGTTCTGGGACACCAATTTGACCTTGAAACTGCGCTCGTAGCCTCAGAGCTTATTTATGGTGTGAAATGAAGTACATTTCTTGAGAATATGAAAAGAAAGTTATATGTATCATACATTTCCATTTAGTATCCAAAATATATTCCTTCATTTCCCTTGAAATCGTCAACATAGCTTTATTTTTATATTTCCATTTTGAAACTCCTCCTTTATTTCGAAGGAATACTCCAGGAAGTTTGACCATGTATTACGAATTATTTTGCATTATTATTTTCAATTTACATCAGCTTGGGGTAGGATAATAATACAGCTGTCTACTGACCATACAAACGGTAAAACATGTTTACAAAATTATTTATTCACGAAAATATGGAAAATACAATTACCAAAAAATCATTGCCTTGGCCTATTTAATATAATACACGATAACAGATTCAATCCACAATATAAAATAGAAATTCTATACGACAATCTTAACAATCCAATTACTTTCTTAAAGTTTATGAAAATATTTGTTCTCGTTTATAATGGGAAGCAATCAATGAATGCATTTTATTTCACCTGCTTATTTTGTACATCTATTTACACACAGCACCCGTCGCTTTCAAATATATTCTATAAATATTGAGTACCTATGAAACAAAATAACTATTCTAAATATTAGCAAAATACTTCACCTCAAACCTAACTTATTTCCATATTATTACTACGCCCCAAATATTTGAAACCTGGACTGGATAATATAATATTGAAACCGCTCACAAAATATGAAAAAGAACAACACAATTTCAACTTTTGATGAAGTTCGATTCAGTCAGAAAGAAGTTCTTTGAAATAAATTTAATTTTGAAATGTTGAATATGTATTTTTTATAAAGAATAATAATGTAGAACGATTTTTCCACCTTGATCAATTCACTCTAATTTCCGAAAGGTATATTTGATCGAGGAGGTCAGCCGTTGGAATATTTGTACCAATTTCCAACCAGTTTTGGGAAACATGATCGGTAACTGTAGGTGTACATGTGATTATTTGTTCTTCGAAACTCATTCATATATATATATCAGAAAAACAGAGAGTTATATTTCGTCGACTTCGTAGCTTAGAAAAATATCGTTCTCATTTTAATAACTTGTTTTGCATCTATGAAATTTTATATTATCGTTACAAAAATATATTATCAGATCTCCTTTTTCGTTGCCGAGATATAATATTTTCACTTATTTAAGTTGAATAAACGGAAAAAATATTCAATCAGTTCCTGTATAAAGAAGAAAATATTGTGATTCAACAAAATATTTCTATGGAACAAAAATCATTTGAATCTAGCTAACCAAGAGATAACTGAATTATTTGATCATTTTACTGTCAAAATATTTCGTTCAGTACGTGAAACTGATTTTGATTTGGAGTAATAATTGTGCGGATTCCTCATTATATTGCATATGACATTTCGTATACATTTATCTGGAGTTGTTTTATTAGTGGAGAACAAATATATGATGAAAAATTCAAAAGGAAACGCTGGGTAATGTTTTAGCGAATATCTCAAAAATGTTGGAAACTCAGAAAGTTACTCAGATATATTATGGATGTTTCAATGCAGAATACATTTTGTTAGCGATTTGGGTAGGAGAGTTATTCACTTGAATAGATTCAATGTACTGTTGAAAAAAGGAACGAAAAACATGTGTCGAATGATATATTGCTTTTTCAGAGCCGATATTATTTGAATAGCAATATACAGGAAGACATTTTTCAGACCTTGTTATAATGAACTATCACAATTTGTTCCACTGGTCTTTGTTCATATAATATTTGGGTCGAAGGTAGAGAAAAGTGAAAAGTGTTTTTTTTTTCAGGATCAACCAAATTAATTTCGTTTAGTATGAAGAAACAACAAATGCTGCATCTTATAAAAATTAAAGTAATGAGTTCTCATGTTTCATTTCGAATTTGAATTGTATCAAACATAATTTTACAAAAATAGTTGTTATACTTTTCTAATGAAGTTCCACTGATTCTGCGAATTTATGTTCAGTTGTTTGGCAGATCAAAAGTGAAGGCAGAATTACTAGCTTTTTTTTTTCAGTTTGGATTCCTAGTACAAATTTTGGTTCCATAAAAATGATCAATACAAAATTCCTTCTTCTAAATGTTACCTCTTTTTATGATAATTTCGAATACCTATTACACAATGAAAAATTTCCAGAATCTTTATTCTGTATTAAAAGTCCGATTTTTGATCAATTTTTCAAATACGATCTGGAAATATAAAAAATAAGTGTGATATCACTTTCTTCTACCCGCTCAATAATTTAGTAACTTAATATTTAGGTACATTTGCCAAAGGTACATCTTTGGGCTTATTTGGTTGACCCACGTGACCAGGGGCCAAGTGTAGAGAGCTCAGTCTGTTAGCACCCCTGACGATCCTCCAGATGGCGATTATCAAAAGGATGGCTCCAACGACGAAAAGGGCGGCGGAAAGAGCGACCCGTGCTATTGGTGTAACGGTAGTGGCCAACTTCATCAACGCCGTCATCTCTTCGGGAAGAGAGTCTAGGCCCTGAAATAAATATAATCAATCATCATATGCAAGGCGTTCATTTAAGTAGTTACTTTCTCTATCTTCGGAGAATCATTCAGACGGATTGATTTTTATAACAAGAAAAAAAATCCTACACCGAATCACCCAACATTGTAGATAACTTCAATGAAATGGACAGGTAAATTTTTAAAATTATCGACATAATGACGATATTGTTGAAATATATCATATATATATATATATATAAAAAACAATTCTCTCATTATATATATATATATATATATATATATATATATATATATATATATATATATATATATATATAGAAGGTTGATGTGATTGTCGAGTGAACAAATAATGAACTTTCTAGTTTTTGACCAACGTTTCGTTTATTCAACGTATAAACTTCATCAGGGCCTGAAAAAACAACTGTTCAGAGGAATGTAAGAGAATTGTTTTTAAAAAAGGTTGACGGAGGGCAAGTTATTGGCAATCAATATGAAAACAAGGGATGAATATCAATTTAAAAAATTAAATATTAAAACATTATTAAAAGGATAAAACATGTACAACCTCAACTAGAATCCTCTGTAAAAAACAACACCAACATATATTTGGATCCAAACATAAAAATAAGAACGCATCGTTTTCAAAGTGGTTTTTCCTAATTTGGAAGGATTCATTCACAACAAAGTCTTATGATGAATAAACAACACTATGTATTAAACGATCAATTGTCAACTAAGTGTATTCAGCTCATCTAGTTTTTACCTACTGTATATAAATATTATGATACCCAGAGAGGCATCTGTGTGTGAACGTGTGAACATCACAGTAGGAAGAACAAAATGAATAAGATGTAGTCGGATATAATGGTTAACTTCCATGTCTCTCCGGTGGGTGGGGTAGTTAATAATACATGGCGTGAAAAAGGGGGCGGAATATACTTATAAATGTTGCATCAAGTTAGCATGAATTATGGTTTCCGAACAGAAATTAACTGTTTCATTTTTGAATTTGTTGATGTTTAACATATCGGCAACAGGTAATTTATGAGGATTGTCTTTGTTATGTTTTATATTTCCGTATTATTAAAATCGAATTGTGTCCAGTAAAAAAAGGTTGCTAATTTTTTTTTTTTTTTGTTATATTAATATCTGTGTGTTTCCCTGTCTTAGTCTATTTTTTGTGATCTATATATTTTTTATCGCAATTAGAGCAGGTAAACTTTTATGCCAGTTGAAGGCGGAGTTTTTTTACTATAAAAAGCTATTTTGGTGTGACTTTGCTTTAGGATTTTGGAAAGAGCGCCACTCAGTCCTTTTATTAGGGGGATTTTGTAGTAAATTATATTGTTTTTAGTGTCTTGTATACAACTATGTTTTGTGATTGAAAATTCTGTTTATTAAGTTTGACGGGAATCCATTTTGTTTAGCTATCTTTTTTATCATAGTATAATTTTTATCCTTGACGTCTGAGTGTGCAAGATTATCAGCTCTATATTTGAGGGATTTCAACACTGCAATTTTTTTATGTATAGGATGTACTGATTTGAAATTGATAATCCTTCCGGGACATGTAGATTTTTGATACCAATCACTTATGAGATAGTTATTGGGGTCCGGAATCACCAACGTGTCTTAAAAGGGGAAACTTCTGTTGACTTCAGTTTCGATCGTAAACTGCAAATGTTTATTGAAGGAATTGAAGATGTATTTTCAGAGCCTACAGGAATTGCAGTACAGATGTCATCTTCATATATGTGTAAAAATGGAAGTTCAAACGGAAGTTGTGGAAGAACATTGAGAACGAGTTCATGCATACATAGGTTTGCGAAGATAGAGGAACTAAACACTTGGCTGTAGTAGTTGTCTTGGTACACAGAAAAGCTACTATCAAATATTATTTCAATGACCTTAGTGAATCTATCTCTATTAATTTCTGTATATGTGCTTAAAGAATCCCAATATTCATTCAAGACATACAAAACTAGTTCTTTAGGTATTTAAGTTGATAATTATCAGGTAGTTTTATGTATTTTTTTTGTACGAAATCTGAGGAGTTTTTATAGAAAAACAGAACGTTGGGACTCAAATTAGAAAGGATTTCATTGATCCATTTGGAAATTTTATAGGAAGGAGACTGTATACAAGACACTACCGGTTGCAGTGGAACACCATTTTTCTGAGTTTTTGAGAGTCCGTGAATTTTTGGAGATGGAGTTTTTAGTGATGAGTTTCTTATAGGTTATTTCGTCAATATTTCCTTCATTGAGAAGATCTTTGATAATTTTATTGACACGATTTTCATAATACGTGGTCATACTTTTATTTGAAAGTTTATAGGTGTTCTTGTCTGAGACTAGTTCTGACATTTTGTGGTAGCAATCATCTTTTGAAATAATTACGGTGGAATTCTCTTCATCGGACCTAGTAATGTTATCATTCTGACTAACAAACTTTTTGTCTTGTTTTGTTTTGTTGTAGTTGAGGTTGTACATGTTTTATCATTTTAATCATGTTTCAATATTTTATTTTTCAAATTGATATTCATTCCATGTTTTTATATTGATTACCAATAACTTGCATTTCTTCAACCTTTTTTTGAACAATTCTCTTACATTCTTCTGAAAAGTTGTCCATTTAGGCCCTGATGAAGTTTTTACGTTGAATAAACGAAACGTAGGCCAAAAGAAAGTTCATTATTTGTCCTCATCCGACCATTACATCAACCTTCCATTTACAAGGACACAATTTCTCCATCTGAATACTAAGACTATACATGGGTTCCTTCCAAGAAGTAAGGACAACATTAGGACATATTCAATTAGGGTATCAACACTCAAATAAAACTAGCACGATTGAGCAACAGACGAAATTTTCTATTACAATGCAAGTATTGGGGAATATCACCAACACATATTAAAAACAACATTAAATGTTTACATTCAGTCATGGATACTCAACATCCATTTATGTATATCGTAGATAACATTGTATAAAATTTGAAAAAAGAAATACTGAACTTAGAGATTAAAATTACCCATTGGCGAATTAGGCAAACAAAAGAAAAAGCACAACAATCAGAACATGTACCACCTTCCATCTTAGAGCGTATGTTTGATATTTTCAAAAACAAATATAATATATATTTCATAATAACTAAAACCATGCACAATAAAAGATTGAATAACCTCGAAAATAAGGTGCACAATGGGAGTGAGACCTCCTCTCCAAATAATTGGTTGATTAAAGCAACAAATACTCACATTCCCACTGAAGTGAAATTAATTTCACTCACAGAGATCTCACTCTCATTGACATCATAAAGGACACATAATATGTAATACAGAGTCTTGATGATGACGTGAACAAAAATGAAATCAGAGGTAAATGCACTAATGCCATAACAAACTATGTGATTTAATTTACTAATAATAACAAACCTGATCTTTTTGAAAAAGAATATGTCTTCCAAAAAGTTTCTTAGTCAGAATAATAATATTATT
The DNA here is from genome assembly GCA_018342105.1 of Gonioctena quinquepunctata. Taxonomy (NCBI): domain Eukaryota; kingdom Metazoa; phylum Arthropoda; class Insecta; order Coleoptera; family Chrysomelidae; genus Gonioctena; species Gonioctena quinquepunctata. The sequence continues at coordinate 261,959 of JAFIRS010001812.1, read as the reverse complement.
GTTACTAGGTCCGATTGAGGGAATTCTACCGTAATGATTTCTAAAGATGATTACTACCACAAAATGTCGCAACTAGTCTCAGACGAGAAATATGAACTTTTAAATAAATTTTTACCACGTATTATGAAAATCGTGTCAATAAAATCATCAAATATCTTCACAATGGAGGAAATATTGACGAAATAACCTATAAGTAACTCATAACTAAAGACTCTCTCCCTCCAAAAATTTACGGACTCCCAAAAACTCACAAAAATGGTATTCCACTACGGCCGGTAGTGTCTTGTATAGGCACAGTCTCCTTCCTATAAAATTTCCGAATGGATGAACGAAATCCTTTCCAATTTGAATCCAACGTTCTGTTTTCCTATAAAAGACTCCTTCGAGTTCGTAAAAAAAATTAAAAACAAAACTACCTGATAATTATCAACTCATATCGTTAGATGTCACTTCCGTTTTTACGAACATACCTAAAGAACTAGTTTTGTATGTCTTGAATAAATTTTGGGATTCTATAAGCACATATACAGAAATTAATAAAGATAGATTAACTCAGATTATTGAAATAATATTTGATAGTAGCTTTTTTGCGCAATGGGTAACCCAACTTCCCCTATCTTTGCAAACCTATGTATGCATGAACTCCTTCTCAATAATGTTCTTCCACAACTCCCGTTTGAACTTCCATTTTTACACATATATGTAGATGACATCTGTACTGCGATTCCTGTAGGCTCTGAAAATACTATCCTTAACATCTTTAATTCCTTCACTAAACATTTGAAGTTTACAATCGAAACTGAAGTCAACAGAAGTATTCCTTTTTTAGACACGTTGGTTATCCGGGACTCCAATAACTATCTTATAACCGATTGGTATCAAAAACCTACATGTTCCAGGAGGATTATCAATTACAAATCAGCACATCCTATACATAAAAAAAATGCAGTGTTGAAATTCCTCAAATATAGAGCTGATAATCTTGCACACTCAGACTTCAAAGATAAATATTATACTATGGTAAGAACTAAACAAAATGGATTCCCGTCAAACTTAACAAACAGAATTTTGATTCTACAAAACAGAGTCGATATAGAAGACACTAACAATAATATGACTTACTACAATATCCCTCTAATAAAAGTGGCGCTCTCTCCAAAATCCTTAAGCGAAGTCACATCAAAATAGCTTTTGATAGTAAAAAACTACAACCAACCTTTTTTCCAGATTGAAAGACTCTACGCCAACATTGCATACATCAGGAGTGGTATATTCCATCCCCTGCTCTAATTGCGATAAAAATATATAGGTATCACAAAAATAGACTAGAGACACGAGTGATACATCACAGATATGACTGCAATATAACAAATAATAAAAAAGAAAAAACAGCATTGTGTAGCCATCACTTTTCTACTGGACACAACTTCGATTCTAATAATACGGAAATATTACATAACGAAGCCAATCCTTATAAATTACCTATTGCCGAAATGTTATACACCAACAAATTCAAAAATGAGTTAATTTCCGTTTGGACACCAAAAATCAAAACATAATTTATGCTAACTTGATGCAACATTCATAAGTATACTTTTCAATTTTCGACTGACACTCATATCGTTCACGCCATTTATTATTAACTACCCCACCCACCGGAGAGACATGGAAGTTAGCCATTATATCCGACTACATCTTATTCATTTTGTTCTTCCTACTGTGATGTTCACACGTTCACACACAGATGCCTCTCTGGGTATCATAATATTTATATACAGTAGGTAAAAACTAGATGAGCTGAATACACTTAGTTGACAATTGATCGTTTAATACATTGTGTTGTTTATTCATCATAAGACTTTGTTGTGAATGAATCCTTCCAAATCACGAAGAACCTCTTTGGAAACCATGCGTTTTTATTTTTATGTTTGCATCCAAATATAAGTTGGTATTGTTTTTTACACATGATTCTAGTTGAGGTGTGTACATGTTTCATCCTTTTAATGATGTTTTAATATTTTATTTTTTAAATTGATATTAATTCCTTGTTTTTATATTGATTGATAACTTGCTCTCTTTCAACCATTTTGTGAACAATTCTCCTACATTCTTCTAAACAGTTGTCCTTTTAGGCCCTGATGAAGTTTATACGTTGAATAAACGAAACATTGGCAAAAAACTAGAAAGTTCATTATTTGTCCTCATCCGACAATCACAGCAACCTTCCATTTACAAGGACACAATTTCTCCATCTGAATATATATATATATATATATATATATATATATATATATATATATATATATATATATATATATATTCATAACATATCAACCATCGATCAGCAAAGGCTTTTATGGGTTGTCAAATGATCGAAGGGTACTGCAATACTGAAAATGCATATTTGACAAGATGCTTGACTTCAAGAATGAGAAAGCGACTCGAATAAACGTCTTTTGATTAAGTGATTCATTATCATAACTGATTATTTCCTCACATTTCCAAAATCCAACATTTATCATTGATAATTTAGAAATTGATATGAAATTTTTGAGTAATTCACAAAAACCTGGGCAAGGAATCTACCACCATCTTTTCGAGGAAGTATAAAGCTAGAGCTCTACAAATCGCTTTAAAGTATCCTTCCACCATCAGTTAGCTGCTCCGTGATTATATAAGATGTAACATAGTGCGTTCGCTGACAAGTATTTGATAATAGACATAACCTAACCAATGGTTTCATTAGGTAATGGAAATTTGTTGATTTCTTTTCAAAATATGCACAGCATGTTCTTGAAATCAAATGTAGAACATCTGTAACTAAATTTCAACATTTTCGACGTTGTTCAAGATAACCGCTGGACAAAAATTTATGTTATTGCCTGGACAAGATGAATTTGCATATCTGGATAGTAATTTAACGAAAATTCTAATTTTCTGTACTACCGATTATGGCTTAGAACTGTAAATTGTTATTCTGAGGCCTAACAGGTTTTTTGATCGAGTACTTTTTTATGTGGAAATTTTAATTGTCGAATATTGAGGGGTTAAAGATGAATGTTGAAAAATGAATGTTGATGTTGAATCTTGAATGCTGGGTGTTGGGTGTTGACTGTCAAATGTCGACACTCGACCCTCGACACTCGGCACTCGACACTCGGCAATCGGCACTCGACACTCGCCACTTCCCACTTGACACTTGACACTTGACACTTGACACTCCACACTCCACACTCGACACTCGACACTCGACACTCGACACTCGACACTCGACACTCGACACTCGACCCTCGACCCTCGACACTCAACCCTTATCACTCAACCCTTAACACTCAACATTCAATATTCAATAATCAACAGCCAACGGCGGCCCTACAGCCAACAATAAGTGAAATCTTAAAAATTTGTGGAACGAATTCATACTCCAATTATTTTATATCATCCATACTAATAAATTGAAAAATCTCTATAATAATTCATGTACTATTACATAGGAGGAACTTCAGTAGTGGGCACAATTATCATCGTAAACTTGAAGCACTTTCCTGGACCGTTTATTTGTTCTGGAGACATAAGAAAAATACGTTCGAGTGCAAGAGCCAACTCTCATTGGACTTCATTGTTTGAGAAGTACCAAAAAAGTTCCTAGATATTGACAATATAAACGTATGGTCACGTTCTTTTTTCCTGAATATCAATATGAAATTATTGATTCTGAGGGGGCAAGGAACCATTATTAAATTTCCATCTTGCTTGAGAAATAATTGTACTCAGTTAGATCTGAGGAAGTATAAACTGAGAGCTCTACATAAGCCATTTATTCTAAATACTGAAATTTTTGGACTGAGTTCTGTAGAATCCCGTGAACAAGAAATGTTGAGTTAATAATATATTTGACAACTTGTGGAAATCTCAAATATGTCATAATTTGTCTGGTAGGAACAAAAACATATTCTCTGTATATATTGGATCATTATATTTTATTGAAACAAAAAGGTTGTTAACACTGAACATAATTGTAAAAGTCATACTTTTGGTAAAAGAACATACATTTTGATTTGTTTGAAAATACGAACAGGATGTTCATAAAATCAGATGTAGTTCAATGTCCAGCATGGCTTTAGCCGAGGAAGTATTTGTTTGCTGTTAGACATTCACAAAAAAAACATCATTTTTATCGTGGATTTTTCAATTTACAGAAAAATCTTTCAATTTAATATGCAATTGAGAATGTTTCCCTTTTCAACATAAATTTTGTTCTTCGACCACGAATTAAGGTATATCTTTCAGGTGAAATATAATATATGGTTCTTCGACCGTGGATTAAGATATATATTTCAGGTAAACAATAATATATGGTCCTTCGGGTAGAAGAACATCACTGTGAATTTACCGAGGAGAAATTAAGACGTAGCCAAAGACTGAAGGAGAAAACGACAACAATAGTTAGATCGAAAGGGATGGTGACAGTCACATAAACACAGGATCTCCTTCAAAATCAAGAAAGAATACCTCCAGTAGTCAAGCTTCAGGAGTAAAGGGATTTGTGATTGAAAATGAAATCAAGAGCAAAACGTTGCCAAGAAAGGTGTTACTCTAGCAACAACTATCAAATCATGTCTGTTACAAAAATAAAATCCATCATCTCACAGAGTGATCAAAATTCAAGGCTTTTTCTGTAGAGCAGAGGTGGTCTCTCATTACAGAAAATAAAATATGTTTCTCCTCTTTGCTTTCTTTTCATACTATGATACAATGTAAAAAAAGAATAGCATAAGCAATCCGATTGTAAATGGCATCAACATGATCTTTTACAAAAAAAGTCTCAAATGAATTGGCAGATGTTGAAATCATCAATGAAATTTTGAATAATAAAAGTGTATTGTTGAAAATTCTACCGGTAATCGTTTCGGTAATGAAAAATCGAAAACCTTTGCGCTCCTATCTCTCATTGACGGAAAATTTACCAAAACCCTTGGACCAACTGGTCCACTGCAGAAACTGTACTTACAGCAGACAAATTATGACTCAGATCATCAACAAGAGGACTCAAAAATTGTTACGTTCACCTGTATTCAGTTGCGTCATGTGCGAACTACAAAATTATCACTCCCTTCATAAACAATCGAAATTTAAGAATTGAAATTACGTTATCCATACATTGAAGACAATATTTCTTCAATGAATACTGGTCATCCAAAAATATACATTAACAGAAAGTTGTTGAGGAACTTGGAGTAGACCTGCAGTTAACAAAACCTTATAGGGATGAGTACTTCATGGAAATTTGAATAGATGTACATAAAATCAGAACTGTGTCACATCAGCAGTCTAGACGACAATTAAATGACGGAAAATATTTTAAGACAAGCTTTCATACAAATGCACTGGGTAGCAATTCAAAATCTTGCCGCGCAAGAATGCCTATTTTGAATCTGCTACTCACGGAATAACCTAGGTCAAACAATTAAAGGATTAACTTTTTCCTTTTGAGTGCATTTGTATGAAAGCTTGTCTTAATTTTCATAACATTTTTATGCAATTCTTTTCAGTAATTTATGAAATCCGTCATTTTACTGAATTCTGACAAAAAAAACCCGCATACCAATTTTAAATGACATCGGACAATAATAACAGAAAACGTCGCTAACTTGAATGCATGAATTTTGACATCATGATATCCGACCCCAAAAACACCCACACACCAATTTTGAATGGATTCTGGCTATAATCACAAAACTCGTCGTCATCTTGGAGCTACCATCTTAAATTCGTAAATTTTGACAAAAAATAATGATCTCTGTCCCCGAAAACCCCATCATACCAATTTTGAAAAGAGTCAATCCATAATCACGAAACTCGTCAGCCATATTGGAGCCGCCATTTTGATTTTTCTCTAGTGGAAATTTCATAATGCATTGTCACCGGAATCATGAAAACCTACCAAATTTTACGTTAATCGGACAACTAGAAGTGGGTCAAAATTCACTTGCAAGATTTGAACTAATCATACATACAAATGTGAAGTTAAATAAAAGATTGTAAAAAAAATAAAGATTACTTGGATATCCTCCATGATTTATTAAAACATGATTCGAAAGATTGAATCCATTCAAAGATCATCTGAGGAGGTTTTATCTGTGGACTATAGAAAAGGGCAACACATTTTGGATAAGACGATGGAACAAAATCGTGATGGGTATGAGACAGGACTGTTATGAGAGAATGAAAATATCATACTTCCTGAAAGCAGAACAAACGCACCGAAGAAACTGAAATTCACGGAACAATAATAAGATTTATGGTGAAATGGGCAGCAAAAAGTTCGAAGACATGGAGAAAAAGGGATAAATATATCTAAGAATTGACGAAAGACAAAGCCCATATTATGGTGAATGACAAAATTTAGTATTTGCCACACTTTGGAGTAAATGTAAATACACTCAACGAACTCGGGATTGTCTTTAATGTTTCCGCTAAATATCATGGTGTAAGCTTCAACGATCACAGGACGTGATTTATACAATTCACTGTATACCATTTTGTTGACTTTTCGCAAAAAAAAAATGCATTCTCATCTGACGTCAGAGAAATGTTTTTACAGGTTAGGGTAAGAAATGAAGACTGTTCTGCTCAATGTATTTTGTGGTGTGAGATGGAACGAAATGTGAAAGCTGATGTATACGAAATTATTGTGGTATTTTTCGGTTCAACGTGTGGGCCATGTAGGTGCGTCAAGTTGGTGACCCACACCCAGAATTTTGTTATCGAAATGTTATGGGTATTTTGTAACCGTTTTGTGCCAATTTATGCCGTATGTTATGAATTTAGTGCCCGTTCAATTTTCGAGATATTTCGAGTATTTCCTGTGAGTCACCAACTTGACGCTGTGACCCATATATGGAAATTCGGAAATTTTCTTCTTTCGATAAATTGTGCGCATTTTGTGCCAATTTGTGCCGTATGTTATGAATTTTATGCTCATTTAGTTCTCGAGATATTTCGAGTTTTTTCTGTGAGTCACCAACTTGACGCTGGGACCCATACATGGAAATTTGAAATTTTCTCCTTTCCATGAATTGTGCCCATTTTGTGTCGTTTTGTGCCATTTTGTGCCAATTTGTGCAGTATGTCATGTTTTTTTACCTGTTTACTTTTCGAAATATTTCCTGTTTTAACTGTGAGTTTGCTTCTTGGCGCTCTCAACAGAATTCCACAATATTTCCACCAAAATATTGTGGAATCATTTCGTTCATTGAGTAATTGTATTCACCAGAGCATTAAATATCAAAAGTTGCATCATATAAAAAAAAATTAAGTAATATATCTAGAAGAAATGTTATGTTCTTGACACTTTTTTGGGATTATAACCTTCCACAATCTGAAAACGAAATTAAATTGATCAGGGAATCTATACAAGTGTAGAAGGCCAGATGAATTACTTTGCTCCGATAAGTTAATGTGTCAAGAATCATCCACAAAAAATAATCTTCAAACAATAATTAATAAACATCTAGGGATTTGTATTTCATTGAATGAACATTTAATTGACCAATAATCGGAATATATTCTGGAACTATGGCCTACAGAGTATTCTTGGTGTGATAAAATCTCAAAACTATCTATAACAAAACAAAAATAAAATGTAGAAAATTCATAAGTAAAGTAACAACAGAAATGGATGAAAAATCGTTTGATACGATATGCTAGATTAACTATGAATGAGAATACTTTAACAAAGAAGATATTAGTTCTAAATCAGCCTTTTTGTTTCTTGTTCAGGTATTTGCATGTACTATGATATTAATTCTTTTTTTTTAGAATTTTTCGAATACATGCCTAGCTGTTCGTAATGAATGCCGGTGGTTTATTGTATTGTTGCACTCCACTATAGATGTGTGTATCCTGATTTTTCTTTGTTCTCATGTATTTTTGTTTCAGTCTTGAGGCATTTCGTGTGTTATGCTTATGTGTTTCTCCTTTTTCCATCTTGGTATTACATAATATATATATATATATATATATATATATATATATATTTCTTCAAGATTCCATTCTATTTTTCGGAATCCCGTTATTTCATTGACCATGTTTGTGGCAGTTAGTCGATCTAAATTATACAATGTTTTTATTGATTTGTTTTGCGCTCTTCCTAGTTTGTGAATTAATAGTTGCGATGCATTGTACCACCAACATGGAATCAGATACCTCATATGTGATAATATATAGCTAATATTACCCTTTTTAACATTGTGTTTTCAATATTTTCCACAGCGTATTGGTGCAACCCTCATTGTGGCTATTCTCGTATAACTTTAATAATATGATCTGTCCACTGAAGCTTATTGTCAATCAGCAGTCCTGAGTATTTGTAGATAACATACACCAGTTATATTTTTCGATTTTTTTTATTAAGTATTATTATTCAAATAAGTAAGTATAATCCAAATTAAATTAAATAATCCAAATTAAATTAAATTCCTTATTGGACTTTCCTGGGATTATTAACTTCCACAACATGAAAAAAAGTATTAGAATTAGTTTAGAAAATCAATACAAGTGCAGAAGAACAGACTGTTCAGTCTACCTCGAAGAGTTACTGCGTTTCTTGAAGAAATATTCAATTTGTCAGTTATTTCGCTCTATGAATAGACCGGATTTAGCAAAAACATCACCATCAAATGAAGTTGAACTATTCTGATGAATTGCGGACTTTCAAGGAATCATCAAAATTGATATAATTTGCACGTAACAAAGCCTGAATATCCGACTTTGTAGAAGCGATGGTAGGAATTTTCTCTAATTTTCGTGAGAAGTATGGGGAATTGTATAAGACAATCACGGAATTTTCATCTAGTTTAGTGTCTTTAAAAACCAATTTTCAAATGATTCACCGTTTATCTCATCGTGTTAGTTCCACTTTTCCTCAGATTTAATTGCCCATCAAGCACCAGAAATTTCATTGCACTGCATGATGAGTTTTTCAACGACAGCTGATTCCCACATTCCTTACTATTATTATTTATTGCATGCGCCCCACAGTTTTCGTTTTAAATCTTTTCATAGCTATTGAAAATTCAGTCACAAATTTTCAGGCAATCTGTATGGAGTTAGGAATATTTATGTAGTTATAAATATGTATGGGGTTTAAAACCGTGGTATATTGAAAAAAACAAAATAATTATTTTCCTTGTGAGACATTTTTTAATCGACTGGCCGGCATTCTGTTCTATACCTATCAAAAAATTTCATAATGTATTGTCGCCGGAATTATGAACACAATAACCACCACCAGCAAACCACTAAATAACAAGTTAATTCGACGACTAAAAGTAGTTCAAATTTGACTTGTGAAATTTGTACCGACCTGTCAAGAAAGCAAGTGAATGGTGAAAAGTCACACGGATTCTTAATTCTTATTATAAGAATTACTCATAAGAGATTCAATGTTGGAGTGCATTAAAAACAATGTTAGGCACGAAAGTGAGCAGAATAGCGAACATTTACGGAAGAGAGCATCAAAATGTTAACCAATGGTAAAAACTCAATATATCTCGAATTCTGAACGTGCACAAAATTCATAACATACGGCACGAATTTGCACAAAATGGCACAATTTATCGAAAGATGAAAATTTCCGAATTTCCATATATGGGTCACAGCGTCAAGTTGGTGACTCACAGAAAAAACTCGAAATATCTCGTAAACTGAATGGGCACAAAATTCATAACATACGGAACAAATTGGCACAAAAGGGGCACAATTTATCGAAAGAAAAAAAATCCGAATTTCCATATATGAGTCACAGCGTCAAGTTGGTGACTCACAGGAAAAAGTCGAAATATCTCGAAAACTGAACGGGCACAAAATTCATAAAATGAGCACAAAATACCCATAACATTTTGATACCAAAATTATGGATTTGGGTCACCAACTTGACGCACCTGGGCCATGTTTAGCTCAGGAGGCGAAAAATATAAATGCGACTGAGGTTAAACGAACTGATGCGACTAATGCCATTATAACATATCATTCCATGCAAGATTATTCCCTTCATACGGGGAGGTGAAGATTTGGAACAAAATGATACTTTGCAATGGAAAGTATATGGGGCGTTTTTTGGAATACAAAAAAAGGTATAAGAGTTATAGCTATTCATGTACCAAGTGCGTTATATAGATCCTAACGCCCGGAGGGTAACATTCACCCGAGGGCCTTTGGCCCGAGGGATGAATGTTGCCCGATGGGCGTTAGGATCTAGTAACGCTCGTGGTGCATACAAGATTTCATTTTTTACGAAAAAATTATCTTAAACGACGTTGTTTACTTCATAAATTTCTTCTCATAGTATTTACTGCGTTCTGGTCGGCAACTGAGCACAAGTGAGCTTCTATGCAATTGCCATGGAAACATTGAAGAGGTTGCTAAGGGTTATTTATTTAATAAAACGACGCTGCATTTTTGTAAGAATTGACAAGCTTGTTAGTGGAGGAAACTGAAAACGGTTGTGTTTATAATAATTATGGAGATCCCACAGAATGTGACGCTCAAAGCTGAAAAAAGGTTAGGAAGTTTACTGCCTGTGAAATCCAAACACTTATACGAGAAGGAGTATGACCATTTTCTGAAATGGAAAGATGGAAACAGAGTGAATACCGTAAATGAAACTGCCTTAATGGCATACTTCCAGGAACTGGTGAGTTTATTTCATGAAAAATATTAATATTTTTTATTTATTTTACATTATTTCAGTCTGAACAATATAGTGCAAATAGTCTATGGACCAAATACTCACAGCTGAAATCAATATTGATTGTTAAAGAAAATATTAATATATCAGCATTCAGTCAACTTCTAAAAGTTAATTCAAAAGGATACATTCCTAAAAAATCAAAGGTATTGGAAGGTGGACAAGTATTACTTTTCATAAGAAAAGCTCCAGATGATACTTTCTAGCTACATGAAGTTGTTCTGGTAATGGGCGTATTTGGAGGCTTAAGACGCGATGAAATGGTCAAGATGACAGTTGATGACATTGAAGACATAGGAGCCGTTTTACTGATCAAGGTACCAGAAACCAAGACCTGCACCTCAGAAAGTTTCACCATTGTTGAAGAAAGCGAAATAGGAGCCTTGAACTTAGTTAAAAAGTACATTGCACTACGACCAAAAGGATGTAAACAACGTAGGTTTTTTTAACCTACAGAAATAATAAATGCATTGAGTTACCTGTAGGTAAAAATACTATAGGAAGTGTTCCTTCTATCATAGCAAAATTCCTAAATTTGGAAAACCCGAAAAGTTACACCGGACATTGTCTACGCCGAACGTCGTCAACGCTTCTTGTTCAAGGTGGTGCTTCCTTTGAAACACTAAAATTACATGGAAAATGGAAGAGTAGTACGGTAGCGGAGAGCTATATTGGAGAAAGTATCTCCTCGAAGAACAAAATTGCTACAATGATAGCCAATTCCGTTTCCGATAAAGAAAATGTTAACATTCCGAACGAAACCGAATGCACATTGAGGAGTTCATCATCGGTCAACTCACAGAACTTCAAACTTGGTACTAATTTTTCAGGAACATTTGAAAATTGGAATTTCTATTTGAGAGAAAATAATTAGTCCCTTTTTTATGTACAGTTATAAATAAAACTTTTCTGAGTAATTAATTTATTGAACTACAGAAAAAAACATTTAGCGGGCGTTATGATCCATAATGCCCCCCATAACGCCCCGGGCGTTATGGGTCTGTTAATAGCAACCGTTGCCAAGGTATTATAAAGCAGTAACGATCAAGTGAAAAATACAATTTTTAATGTCTGTGAATATACATAGAAAATGGAAAGGAAATTGTGGCATTGCACACAAATTTTTAAATTTCAGAAAAAAAACATGTTCGAAAAGGATTTGAACCCGCGACCTCAAGATTGCTAGTCTCATGCTCTACCAACTGACCTATCAAAGACATAGATGTAAACCCTGTGTCTTCGATAGCTCAGTTTGTAGAGCATGAGACTAGTAATCTTGAGTTCGCGGGTTCAACTCCTGATCGAAAATGTTTTTTTTCTGGAATAAACAAAATTGATTGCAATGCCACAATTTCCGTTCTATTTCCTAGATATATATATTCACAAACATTAAAAGATTCACTCTTGTAATTACATTTGGCAAATTCTCGTTTTCAGTGGCCGGAGATCTGCACCGGAACATTGAAACCGGCAAATTCGGCGAAGTTGGCCCTAGGTAAAATCTGTTCTTGATGATTATGTCTATTTTCGAACCATCAGGATTTTTGGCCAATTTATTGGTTCAGCGAAAAGCTTTATTACAATATATTTGGCGTGGTGATGAAATTTCTGAAAGCATGGATAAGAAATGGCAAATTTGGACAACAGACTTGACAAATATTCATGAATTCAAAATTAAATACTTCACAATGGAGCAATTCGAAAGTGATATCCAGTTGCATTATATTCACACGTATGGTAACTAGGGTAGTATTTCCCGAAATTGCACATGACTTTAGCACACATTCAGTTTGCTTGTCGAGGAGACTATCCAGATGAATTATATAGTGAAAATAGACACAATTTCAAAGGGGCTGAAAAGTTATTGAAACACTGTCTGGATGGGCTTGGTCACGATTTAATCACGCGATTCTGTCCTATGAAAAAGATCAAATGGTTTTTCAACCCACCTATTGCACCTCATATGAAAGCTTGTTGTAGAAGGCTCATGCAGAGCATTGAGGAGATTCTTGAAGAAGTTCTGAAACCAGGATATCCACATGAACATTTTCTGAAAACCTTCCATAGAGTGTAAAAATATTTTGAATTCTAGGCCTTCAACTCATGTTTCTCTGAATTCATATGATGCAGAAGCATTGAGCCCAAATCACTTTTTCATTGGTACACCTTTTTCAGAACTTTTCTGTTGGCGTTGGCGAGCAGCACAACGAATGGCAGATTGATTTGACGACGATGGACCCAAGAATATAGGCAAGTCTTATAAAAAGGAAGAAGTGGTTTGAAGATATGGTTAGCCTTGAGGTTATTTTCATAATGGTATACCCGAATGGACAAATAAACTTTTGCCAAAAGGGCATTGTCACAAATATTTATCCTGCCAAAGATGGGAAGATAATAATCGTCGATGTCAAAAACAGTAGCGGTACAATTTTTCGAAGACCAATTTCCAAACTTATAGTTTTAGATGTTAGGGTATAGATGGTAATTCAATTTATTGAATTAAATTACTAGGGGAAATGTTATATTTTTTAATTACTCTGTATGTATTGCCTGGATTATTATGATACTCGGTTATTGAAAAAAGTGGATGACATTAAACATGTTTGAAAGACGTCATAGTTTTCTCAAAAGAACATAAATTTCGTTCTTCGACCACGGATTGAGGTGAAGGTGAAGAGTAATACTAAACTAATTATTTAACATCATAAATACAAAAAAATTTGTAATAAATGAACAAAATAAAAAATTAAAACAAGCTTTCATTAGTTGTTGATAAAAACAGAAATTAAAATTATAAAAAAAGTTAAAGACAATATTTTATTCATACAATGGCACTAAAAAGAAAAAATAATTTCTTTCATTGTTTGATCTAGGTTATTCTGTGAGTAACAGATCCAAAAGTTTGCCGCGGATACATAACAGAAAATTCTGCGCGGCAAGATTTTGAATCTATTACTCATAAAATAACCTAGATTAAACAATGAAAGGAATAATTTTGTCATTTCCAGTGCATTTGTATAAATGAAAGATTGTCTTTAAAAAACATTTTGTATATTTTTTTATTAAATACTAAGTATTGTTTGTTGATATATCCTGTCCGCCATATCAACTTTCATCAGCGTATGCTCAATACCAAGACTTTGTAACGTTCTTCAATGAAAAATAAGTTCTTTGTATACTACTGATACTCAAAGGGACCACCTGACCAACTGATCTGATGTTTATTCCTACCACCTTTCAAATTACGCTAAAATATCCTGAAAATATTAACTTTCATCGCCGGTACCTTAACACCATGACTTCATAAGGATACTCAATGATTGGCGAGTGGTCTTTGTATTTGTCAGTACCCAACGATACACTCTAACGCTAGAACAGTTCAAAAACAGCTGACAAAATATTATGGAATAGATTTTGTTGAAAATGTCGTTATTTTTTCGATTATTGTTTCCAAGAACGCCCAAAAAGAATGATCTGTAAAAATAATCTTGTAATTAGGATATGTTACAGTTTAACCACAAAGGTAGGGAATTTTAGCTAGTTCAATCTAATCTAGTAACCGAGACAAACATTTTCAACTAAAATAGAAATTGGTTATAGGTAAATTCAAATTCGATTCCTGAAACTCAATTGCTATGTATTCTAGATTGTCTCATGTTTCATGCACTCTCATACAAAAAATCAAACTGTCAAATTTCCAAAATTATTTGTTCAATAAGTGGAAATCGTATAGATAGTTTTCGAAATCTCATATTTATGTCGTTTGGATTGAAAGTTTTGGATAACATCTGACATACACTGTCAAGTTGTTTTTTAGCTGTTCGTGCTTCTGGTTGTATAATTGTATGTTACTACAGCCATCTATTTTGTTTGTGATTAACTGTATTTGAAAAAAGAATTCCCTATCATGACATCATTGCCGCCATAGAAGCGAATACACGAACAAGAAAAGACAGAAATGGGACTCACCCTTTACAATATCGTTACTCATTTTGAAAACTCCAATACTAGACCAGACAAAAAACATTAGAAAAAAAGATAAAAACCCAACGTTTAATCAAGACTAACAACATCAAAGTGTTAAAACCAGACAAAACAAATGAAACATTGACCATACACTCTGAAGAATATGCCAAAAAAATGGAAACAATATTACAAGACAAAAACACATATGAAGAGATAAATACAAATCCTACAAACTGATTCCAAACGAAGAATTATAATTTGATTAAACTGTGTACCGAAGAAAAAATATTTATCCCAGAAAAACTTGCAAATGAATTAAGAATAAACAATGCCCTACTACATAAAATATATGCGTTACCAAAACTACATGAAGAAAACATGCCCTTAAGGCCAATAGTATTATGTATTCAATCACCATTCGAGAAACTATCAAAATTTCTAGCTAATATACTAAGTAATTGCACAGGAAAATCTCATATTACATCAAAGATTCAACACAATTAAAAAATATAAACATTCCAGAAAATCACATACTGATATCTCTAGATGTAGTATGGCTCTGCCTAAGATATCTTCAACGATAGCACAAAATATTTAAAAAAATGGGACAACATAAAAGTACTTACCACTACCACTACCTGAATTTCTGTAGAATATACTTCAACATCAACATATTTCCAACACAATGATAAATATTATGAGAAAATCGAAGGCTATGCTATGGGAGCCGCTATATCCAGTGTTATAGCCCAAATGGAAGCCCTTAAAACCACAATAATACCAAACCAAATTTCCACCACCCTTTATACATAAGATATGTTGATGACTGCATACTAGTAGTACCAGAAGCTCACCTATATTTTAATTCACAACATCCTCTGTTCCACTAAAAAATCAGTAATAATTGGTCTTGCTGACAGAGCAATCACTTTATCTGATCCAGCATACATACTTTACGCCATAAAAAGGCAAAACACCATTAATAAAAAACAACTATCGAAAACCAATGACTAATAACATTGTCTACCGAAGAATAAATTCTTTTTACAATAAACTAGTCACAAAAAAATTAAAAAATTGCAAAATCGCATAAGGCTTTCCAGAAAAAACAGCCAAATCGATAAAACCATACAATCTTCTAATATGACACAAAAGACATAAAACACTAAATAAAACAATATTTCAAAAAAAACCTATGGAAAAATAAACTCATGTTATTTCCCATGTAATAACTCGAATTTTATTGGCATTGAAACCAAAGTAACTACTGTCTGTAACCCTGAGTGATCTTTTGTGTTTTCGGAAGTGTATTTGATGTAAATATTCATTTTTATGATATCTTCAAAGAATTCTATAGTTAAATAGAACCCAGTCGCTTGATTTGAATCAGATAACAAAGAAATATTAGGAAGCGTTTAGGGAGATTGACTCCTCCATCTTTTGATCGCAGAGTCCGAGGTTTATACAAAAATATAAATGCTGTTTATGATTTCCAATGAAAATGTATAACATTTTTCTGACCTTCGTTAGCTTGGATGGGAGGGTAATTTCAGAACCAATAAATAAATTCTAAAATCTACCTATTCGACGCTTTTTTCTTTCAATAAGGTTTCATTTCTCCTCGTAGGTATACGAGCTAGCTTTCATAAAATTTATAACAATTAACAATTTTTTTATACCCGGACTCATTTTGATCTCACCACAGAACGGATCTATCTGTTGATTACATTTTCCTGCAGTGAAGATAGCGACACCGCCAGGTGTCAACCCTATGAACTTAATCATTTTCCTTAGGGCCAGTTGTATAGGTTACGTTTATAGAATAGTTCAAACTGTGGTTTAAACTGTAATTTAACCTGAAGTTTAAACCGATGAAAATTAAAAATATTTCTTGTATATCTTCCAGTTACAGAATTTGTAGCTAACTTCAAATCACACTGGTTCATCAATATTTTTTCCGTTTTGAAGGAAAATTGACAGTATTGGCCAGAATGACAAGTCAAGTTTCAATCAAGACTAGTTCTTTGTCTTTTCCACATTCCTCCGTCTGTAAATTTTCGTTATTGTTTATGATTATTTATAGGTTACAGGAAAAACATCAGTATTTCAATCAGTGCATGTGTTGAAGTTTAACTGGCCCTCCATCCATCAGTTGACAGTTAAACTTCGAATGGCAGTTACAGACACCTATACAACGAACTTTATTCATTAACCCAAAGTTTAACCGACACTCGAAGTTTAAACTGAACCTATAAAAGTGGGCCTGAATGGTTGGAAACGGGTATCTCCTACATTAATTTCTATATTTGTTTCCCAAACTCAACTACTAGGTCTAATTTCAACTTTTCGATCATTAGTTTTCTGATTTGAAAAGTATGGATACATTTGAATCGAGAGTTAATTTTAGATTGTGGACTACTTTCGGATAAATGAATTAAAATGACGCCATGACGATTTTATTTAGGGGAAGTGGTCAAAAACGTCACAGTTGGACTGAACTTGGTGGGGATACTGCCGTGCTCCCGCACGACTTAGAAACGATAAAAATGTTTAATAGGAAGTCACTAAAATTGAAATGGTAAATGATGTATTTTTGACAATATCTATTTGAATGATCTGAAAATCTTACCTCCTCGAACCACATAATAGGAAATATTATGTCTGGAAAAGTAGCAACTTGCTTGATATCCACAACTTGGGACACGGCCAAGTTGATTTGTACTCTAGCCTTCGCTGACATTGCGGTACCCATTACCTACAAAATAAAAGGAATGAGATAAATTGAATGGACGTAGGTAATCCCGACGCAAAGTGGTTACCGCAACTAATCCTAAAAAAAAACTCAACCTGACGAGTAAGAGGTCAATCCTAATACTCAACGCTCCCACTTTTAAATAACTTGAGGACGACAATTATATGCATATTTTAGGTGGGCGGTATCTGTTGATCTAAATGATTCTGGTAAATTCGAAGCAAGTACTTTATGGATAATTCTGGAATAAAACCAATAGTATATACTTTGGCCTCAGACTTTAGATTTCTGTGAGTGCACCTTCGAAATACTTTCCATCTTCAAAATCTTTGATTTCAAAATAAAACATAAAATTCAGTTTCTAAAAACAATTTGAAGTACAATTTCAGAAGTGTAAAGAGCGGTCGATTTATTAAAATATTTACCAAAAATATTCACTTTAGTACCTAATAATTGAAATAGTATCTGACCTCACATAACCCTTTATCCTGCGTCGAAAATACCTGTAGGATCCAGGTAATCTCTATATAAAGGTAAAAGAGATTACATTGCGTCGAGCATACATCCGTTTATTATAATGGAATAGTTTTACAGATGGAACTATAATGAGCCTAAGAGTTCCGAGAAAATGTAGACATATTATCTATTGACGTCGAAAAATTATGTGATAATGACAATTTCCATTTTTCCACTGATAATTGATGACCTCAAAGTGCACCATGATAAGTTATGTCGCTAAATATTACGAAGTAGTCTACGAGTAAAGAGAAATCCCGTATACAGTATACAAACCTTTGTAAAAAACAATTTTCTGAGAATAAAAAGAGTAGTAATCAATTAGTTCAATTGTAACAAACATATTTTTTTATAAAATGAAAAATTGATTGTCCTTTAATTATACTACTTTCAATACTTCGTTTTTTTTTTCCAAAATTAACAGAACTCTCCTAATCGATATCCAGTGAAATCGAATATCATCAGGGAGTCATTGGATGAATGTATATCGAACCACAGGAAACGACAATAATTCACCTATTGATTGAATCGATTAGTAGAAAAATTCTACCAACTTTTCTGTAAACCACGCCGAAAACTTTCATAATCTGAAATCCATTCGGAACACCTTTGCACTCTCCTAATTAATTTGAGAATTGAATTATCATTGAATCGTTTTCTCATTTATATTTTTTTTAGTTTTTTTTTCTTATTTATTTTATACATTATCCTAATGCCCCAAATGAACCGATCTACTTTAAGCTAGCTGCTCATCTACCATGATTATTTGCTGAGTTTGTTAAATTTTATTTTTTCCTACATAGAAAAACAATGTCAAGAACGAACGTTTTTATTTCAGGCGTAATATTACAAACAATGATACTATCAGTGAACTTTAAAGGCTACTACTGCTACGTGTACGTTCACAATACGTGAATTCGCAAAAAATTAAATCTCACTTGTAGCTCAAGAGTAGTAGGTAAGAATAACAGTAGAATATTTTTCACTCACCGGTTGAACGTCCATATAAAAAGAATGCTTCTCTGGATCAGGAGGAGAAATACCTTCTAATTCAGTTCTGTAACTATCATTGGCAAGATAGAAGTGAGGGAACGAAATTAATATTGGAGAATCTGAAAAAAACATAAACTTCGGTAATAATAATAATATATATATATTTTGAGAAATGAATTCAGCTGATATTTGGAGCTGTAATTTTTATTGACAATATTCCTGAAGTATTTTGATAAAAGTGAAAATATCTAATTTGTAATTTAAAAATGACATATTCATAAATCAAATTATTCTTTCTTGTCAGATTGGGCTAGAAATTTTTTAATGAGGTATGACAAAAAACTTCAGAACAGTGAGCATGGCAAAAAACAATGAACTTTGGTCAACAATGAAATATACAGTGTGGTCGAAATGGTCTCTTCCGATAACTTTTGAACGGTTCGATGTCGAACAAATAGACGGAAACCATATTATATTATTATAATACTGCATTCAGCTTCATCCCGAATAATGATTTATTTTCAGAATATCCATATCATGGTCGATTTTAAATGCCTTATTGTTGCGTTCAATATATTTCAAGAAACTGAAGACGTTCAGATATTTTCGCCAGTTTTTTTTCAACCATACATGTGATACTATATACAGTGTCCGTCATAAAGTTGGCTACATATGGGAAACAAGTTTGTTATTGAAATTTCTGAAAAACTCTGGCGCTTCGTTTCTCCATGTCTGACAACTAAAAAATGCGTTGCGACTTTTATCACGTGACCTCAGATTTGTCGGGAATTAAAAAAAAGTTGTTTGTGGTGTCGAAAAATGGATTAAATTGAAAGATATCAAAAAAAATTATTGATAAAATGTCTTTGGATTCCAACAAGGGCCTCATGTACCAATTTTGAACCAGATTGCAAAAAAAATCAAAAATAGCATTTTATCCCTCCACCCTTACTAAGAAACATTATACATTCTTGTTTCATCTGGAAACAGCTTTAATAACCTAAATCACATAAGTAAGCGTCGAAGCTAATCAAATATTTGTGGAAAAGACATTTTGCGGGAGATTATTTATGAAAACACGATTTAGTCTTGTCCCTAGGTGTAGTGATGCCCTGTACATTGATGCACATGAGCTTTTTCAATATTCTCAACCCGTAAATGAAATTTAGACCAACTTATATTTGTAATTAAAACTAAATAATACATATTTTATCCTAATTGAATTTAGTATTGTTTAGGTGGATGTGGAGAAATAAAAAAAATAAACAAATAATGTACAAATGTACACTATCTTCTATCGTTAATCTTGAATAGGAAGATTTTTCTGTGAATTGAAAAATGAGGTCATTTTTTGTGAATATCTAACAGAAAAAAAAATACTTCTTCGACTGAAGCCACGCTGGACATTGAACTACATCTGATAGATGTTCAAACTCAGAAATAAAGTCCTCTCAAGGTTAAAAAAATCAAGAATCCACATCACTGGAATTATATAAAGGAATGAGGGATCTCACGAATCGAACTGTCATTCTCGTGGAAAGAGCATATCTCGGTTACCGTTCAACAGGAAGCCAACAGTTACTGAGAGAACTATCTAGACATCAATAATTTTTTTGGAAGTATTTCAGATAATAACTCTGCACCTGATGATGAAACTATCAGTCTCTTACCTGGTAGAATACTGAATAACCATGATTGTTCATTCCACAAAATAAATAATTACGAAGTTTACAACACCTTGTAAGGAATGCGGTAGGACCCGATAAGAAAAGTATAAAATGCTATTACATTGTTCTTCCTTGATTCTGCCACATATATCACATACCCAGCTTTTGCATAGAGAAAAATATTGACCCATCGAGTTGGGAACAATAGCACATCCTTCAATAAGTGATAATCAGCAATGCAAAAAATATGAGTGACCTCCATCCAATCAGTATTTTGTGTGCAAAAATTCTGAACTTACAAATGCGTAGTCATCTTAACCGATCCGATATATTGCCCCATTGTCAATCATGATTTAGATCTGACCATAGTTGTTGATGATGTGCACATTTCTATCGACAACAATAAGGTTACCTGGGGTTCACCAAGAATGCAGTAAAACTGCTTGAAAATGATATCTACAATCGCTCTCATTGCGTTGTACACAATAACGAAAAATCGAATTATTCTGAAATGAAAAATGGTTTTCCTCAGGGATCCCCTTCTCCTTGATGGCAATATCAAAAAAATAATGTCGTACTGTAAATGCTTCCCAATTAAATGTGATGTTATTTGGAAGATCAGCCGCAATAAATCGTTGTAAGGATATTGAGAATAATTTCGTTGATGGCGTCCAACTTCCAACTACAGAGATAACGAAAAATCTGGGGTTATACCTTGACAATATTCTACAATTCACGACACGCATTTCCCATATTTTAAAAAGAGGATATATGAATCTCAGAATGGTGTATTCGAATAGAATCTATTGAATAAAAAAGTAAACCCGTATTTTGTGATGCATCAGTACTATCACATGCTAATTATGCAGACGTAGTTTGTGGACATGGGCTACTAAAATCAGACGAAGTGAGATTCCATAAACAGCAAAATTCATGTGTGAGACTTATAACAGGTATAAGAAAAGAGGAACACATTTCACAGCACTTGAAAAAACTCGGTTGGCTGAACACGAGGGCTAGGCGAAGTCACAAAAAAGTAAACCAATATATATTCCAAACCAATTACCCGAACACCCAGATGTAATACAAAAAAAAACTTAAATTGGCACCGTAGTTTCTTTGTTTTAGTGTGAATGGATCCATTGAACAAGTTACAAAAAATTCACTGTATTGTTTTTCACTCTTCTCAAATTATGGATTATCAATCTGTCGATTTTGTTGGTTGGATGGAAGAGCAGGTTCTGCCCATGAATTGCCAAGTGCAGAAGTTGAATCCTGCCATTTATCTTTATCTTTCAATAGAAGCATTCATTATTATTATATCATCTTTCCCAGACGATTCAAAAGATTTGAAGCTTTCAATAGCCCATTTAATTTTTCAAGTGGTGAGGTTTCTTTCCTTTAGGCTTCTGCTGGGTCTGTTGGGGTTCGTGGTAGCCCCTTTCAGGTGAGTGCTTTGCGGTTTGTCTCTCTCCCTCTCTCTCTTTCTCTCTCTTTCCTTGGATCCAGGATAGTGTGCATGTTCACTTATACGTTTTCTCTGGTTTTCCGCATATAGCCGTTCGGCTTTATAATTAGACCGATGCGATGGTATGTTCCCTGTTGTACTCAGTAAGAGCTGCTTTGTAGTCTTCCCAGTGTCCCAGACTTTTAGCTCTATTGAAGAATTGCCAAACTTTAGTTTCTCAGTTTGGTTGACTCTTCATTCTCTGTTGACTGCCTTTTGTTTTTCTGGGCAGCAGATTTCATGTGCTTTTGTTACACCATTCTGAAGATTCTTGGAGGTTGAATCAAGTTCTCCAGCTGAATCGAGGGATATATGATGGTCCACAACTGTTTCTCGAAATGCTCTTTATAAGCATCCCAGTTGGTCAGTTGGGTATTATGCATTTCCGAAGGCTCCAGGTGAAATCCAGGAGTCATCAGATACCTGCCAGTTGTGGATATGGTTTGTTATGATCGGAGTATTAGGGCAATAACCTCTTTTCTGGTCACATTGATAAAAGTGGGTTTGTTACCTTTGTTAACGATGTCTATGTTGGTAGCAGATATATATTCTAAAAGGTGCTCCCCTGGTGCGTTTGTATCTGTGATTCACCATAGAATGAAGAAATCATGTAAGAAATATCATTCAATAACAAAAATCTTTTTAATCTTATGATATAGGGATATCAAATCAACAAAAAATAAAAAACTGAAACTATCATATTCAATCTACTTATCGTTACATATATATATTCAGTATTAACTGATTGCAGTGCTCTCCTCAAAAACACCAATGAATAGAAGAAACAAATTATTCTCAGTTATAATAAAAAAATTTAAAAAATCCCTTCATCTGGAAACAACAACAATTCCTAATATATTTTTATCTGTCGATGATTTTGAGAATAGAGCCATAATAATTGAATATTCATTCTGTACCTACTATGTAATGACATACTTTTTCATCTATTGAATCACATACATATTGACCAAAATTGTAAGAAGCACTTTCGATCGACTTTCCGGGACAAAACCCATTTCAATATTCCAAATTTGTTCAGAAATTGGTGAATTTTACTGTGGACGCACTTTTTGTTCACTCAACCCATTCAACGCATTTCTTTCGGGACTATAACTGTTCGAAAGTAACTCATGATAAAATGTTCATTTTCGGAAATAGTGATCACTGACCCAGTTCTCGGATAATTTGGAAATACACCCGACTTTCAAAAGCGGGAAAAAAATACCAAATTTAAATTCAAATACGTCTCATAACAAATAAATACAAAAACATTTCATTCTATATTTCAAGGATGGAAGGGGGTGGTGGGAACGCCCCGTACGTTCCAGTGGGAGGTCGCTTCGCGATTTTCTGCGATACCCTAGTGTAATTTATTTATTATTTTAGGTCATTTAAAATAATTTCCTCTTCCTATTTATCATTTATGAGGATATAAATTGATTTCATTCATTATGGGACAATTGTAAATTTGTGCATTGCTGATGCTTGTCGAATTTTGTAATTTTCCGGGAAAAAGTACATAAAAAAACCAGGTCGAGAGAATTTTTCAACAGCCTTCAGTCGCTGCGATAGGTTTGGATGCTCTTCAAACGTTTGCTTCAGTTAAATGGTATTTTGGACCGAAACTGTACGGTGGGCGGCGCTCAAATAGTATGAAACTTTTACAAGATTTCGTATTCATTCCATACTATTTGCGATATTTCTCATGGGATTTGTCAGATTCTTGTCGAAAAATGTTATTACTATTTTACTTGTTATAAACTTCGTTTTTTTGGTAGATCAGTCCTCCGTGTTTGCGAGGCTGATTATACCACGGTTATACCACGGCTCAACGGACTTTTAGAGATAAAATGTCTATAGAATTTGTTAGATAGACGAAGGATAGACTCCTGGATGGACGCAACTCCTGCCAACTCACATAGAGCATCAGTCGAATGGAACTGTCGCTCTGTGTGACGATACGAAGTATTTTATTTTGCACCCTATCCAATTTCAACAAAGTGGTTTTGGGTAGGCTGCAAAATACCGGACAGGTGTATAACATTACCGGTCTAATAAGTGCTTTATAGAAAATTAGTTTATTTTTTGTGGATAGCTTAGAATTTCTCGCTATTAGCGGGTAATTTCTTTTTACTGCTGCAGAGGTTCTTCGTATTGCGAAATTAAACGCCTGTCAATGTTGAACGACTGGTAAGTTATACTCCCAGGTATCTCACAGAGTCCGATTCTCCTACATTATTATTATTGATTTTGATTTTTTGAATTTTTTATTATTCGTGAAATTTATTGGGAAATTAGTTACTTCAGTTTTCGCTGCATTTATTTTTATTTTACTACTCACCATATGAGGTATGATCTTCCGCTCTAAGTGAATTTGCAGCTGTCTGGCTGCAACTTCACTAGCGAACGAATGCGCAAATATCGCAGTGTCGTCCGCGTATATGGCTACATTCGTCCGCGCTCGAACATTGAAAAATCATATGTATATAATGAGTATGAGTGTGGAGACAGGCACGAACCCTGTGGGATACCTGCTTCAACCGAATAGTCAACGGAGTTGGTTTTGTTAATTTTAACTCTAAAACCCCATTGATGCAGGTGAAGTCTAGAAGTTCAACCATATATAAAGGCATGCCAGCCTTTTGCATCTTCGTAATTAATCCTCCTATCCAGTATCGAGAGCTTTTTCGATGTCCAGCAGGACCATAATAGTGTTTTGCCAACGATTATAGGATTCCCTCACTCCGTTAACAATCCGGGCCACCTGCGAGGTCATGGAGTGCCCCTTGCGGAAGCCGAATTGCTAATTCAGGATGAGTTTCATCCTATCCTCGACTTTCAAAAAACGCTTGGATAAGATTTTATCTATTACTTTCCAACGGTCCGACATCACCTGCGTTTGACCATTCTCTATGGTAGGTATGGGTTCGAAACGCCTTTTTAGACGCTACGTCATGCCCCACAGAGAATTGTCCCTCACTCAAGTTTCTCGAGTTTCCTTGCCCACAGCATATCATTGTGTTCTCAAATTTGCGTACTAACTTGATCTGCTTCATTATTCATGTTAATTCTATGAACAGGATCTCTTGTTAATTGGCATAATTTGTGTTCTTGTCTTTTTTCCTTTATGAGTTGGAGGATATGCTGAGGCAAGACAACTCGATCATCTTGTACCACCATCTCCTTGGTAATTTTGTCCCTTGCTGCTTGTATATTAACAATAAATTTTTCTACTTCATTATCAAGTTGCGCGCCCGCCATGAATTGATTAATTTTTATGCTGTGAGTGAGTGTTTTTCTGAACTCGGGCCAGTCAGGTTGTTCCTGTTCTTCAGTGAGAACACGTCTGGGTCGTGGTCCGATGTCATTGCATTGATAGTGGCTACATCGCTAATGTCGGTCACGTTTTTGTTTGTTGTGAGTACCAAGTCGATAGTGGTTGGTGGGTACATCAGGGTATTCGATGACTACATCAGAATTCAGAGCGTATTCCCACAATGTGTTACGGTTTGCATTGGGTTGAATGAAGCAATTCCACTCGGGTCTCCTGGCGTTGAAATCCCCGATTACCAATACGTGTTTATCCGAATTAAAAAATACGTGCAAATCTGATTAAGTGAAAAAAAATACCAAAAATATTTATAATGAAATTCGTCTATTCATCTTTCTCCCCATCCACATTCATTTCATAATGTCATTCATTTATTTTATTTTCTCCTTCACTATATTACATATTTATTTTTGTTTCTGATTAAAATTATTTCTTTCGATTATTTTCTGACATTTCTAGAAACCAATGAAAACTTTCAATTTAAATCATTCATGTACGTTTTGGCCAATCAAAACATTATCATAGTGAGAATAATCTACCTAGAAAATTTCGGCGGGAATAGTTTGAGGTATTTTGTTTTTATTCTTTGACAACCTATATTTTTAATTCGACGTCTGTCATCTATTCGCATGAAAAGTGTGAAATGAATCAAAACCGATTTGGTTTATTATATCATTTTGCGAGGAAGGCTGTTTGTGATCGTAAGTTCAGAAAATAATCTACAGAATTATACCACACGAGAGTTCGACAAAGTAGAAAATAATTCTCCAGATTTCGTTCTCAAACTATTGCCTGGCAACAAGTTTTCGAGAATCTGTCGAATTATTTTCACTTCATTCTCACTCTCTTGAGGTATTATAACTGATTATTTTAATAGTAGGGCTTCTCGTATGCTGAATTGTTTGAAGATACGCTTTTTTAGATTCCTTACAAATTTGAGTTGCACAATTATCATTTGAAATTCTCTTCAACCATAATAAATCATTTATTTTCCTGCTATCTCTTTTCACCCTCTCATTTGAATTTGATTCTTCATTATATTCCAACTATGGGACATGATAAGTTAATGAAATACTGAAGTCTATCTAGGAAAATTACCAGTTACCAAGATTTCCTCAGTTTAAATTTAGGAAAGCTATGGTTTCTGGTCTGAGTTCATTTGGATTATTCGATTCTGATATGATACCCAAATGTTCAACAATATATTTGGGAAAAATTGTTTGTTTTACTTTTGCTGATTCTGCCATCGATATTTTTATGAACTCTCGCAGGATCCAAGTTTGTATAATTCAATTTGTAAATTTCTGGAAGATCGGTGAGGAGTGATTTGTTCATTCTCATGACTCCCAAGACAATTTATTTGATTTTGGAGTTTTATTTTACTAGAATATTATCTAAGAGATAACCGAGTTATGAACTTCTCAACAATTCCAACCAGTGATCGGTAAACTACCATCAAACAATATTTGCAATGGAACCAAAAAGACACTGCTGCAGCAACCTCAAGCTGAAACTCTTAAAAATATTATCAATAGAAATCCCATTTTCATCACCATTGGCATGGTTTCGTTCAGTAAAGTTTGAAGCAAGGGAATATTCGAATTAAGAAATTTATGAAATATCTTATGTCTACTATTTTTAGTTTATCTTATGGGTAGGTAGTTTGGAAGGACTTCAGCAATATTGTCTGTAAACTTTTAAACTCGTACACCTTCTGGTCAGTGGTAAGTGTCATTAGGCAATTAAATTGAAATTTGTTGGTTTCACCCTCGGTTCCACCTAACGAGTAGTTAGGAAATCATTAGATAAACTGAAAAAAGTACGCACAGTTCATCATGAACAAATTGATTTCATCTAAAGTGCTCGCACTCGAAGATGAATTCGAAATTAATTTATTACGATTCAATGAATATATTTTGCTACACATTTCACCGGACAGAATAATATCCATGGTGACACTTCGATTCTATTCCAAGAAAATGAATAATAGTTCGCAAGAGTTTCAATTTGAGGTTTGTGCAGTGTCTTTTCGGTTCGATTGTTACAAATTAAACTATTTGAATCTGGAACATGCGAAGGTTCATGGAAATATCATTTATCAATATATTCTATTGCCCATAAGTTGCATTGATGACGACATAGGTAACCTCTCATTTGAACCGAACCAAAAGTCATAAAGATGCCATGCGTGGTCTCAAGTTAGTAAGTTGTAGACGATGTTAATTACATATACCTTTGTATTTTCCTGACTAAAAAATCAAGATGTTATTTAGCATTTGTTTTTTTTTAAATTAATTTTGATGTTACGAATATGAAAATTGGCGACGTCGTAGTAGTCTTACAATATTGGTAGAAGAAGGACACTCTAATTAGTGGCGGTGGATTCCAATCCCTCTAAAAAACAATTTTGAATCATGTCGTTTCCTTTTATTACAATAAAATTTTCCAATAATCATCATCATACAATTGCGTTTATCGATATATAGTTCAATGCCCTCATGTGCCAACTATCAATAGTACAATAACCAATCCCAGGGGTGCCTGGCTTTTTGTCGCTGAGACATATCTACACCGCGTGATGAGAACTCCAGACTTCATCATAAAATTTCCTGGTTGGGAATAGACCTCTTTCCATGTGATTCTTATATAATCTCTGAACAATTACTAAAGCACGATTTTCAGTTTGCTTAGAAGTCAGCTACTGAATTAGATCCTTGAAGCTGCTTTATGTTCGAATAAAAATGTTTGGAATATTTTCTACATCTGCACCATATAATCAAAATCGAACCGGATATGACGTTACATTAACTCAATCATCACAATGATCTGCGAAACAAAACTTCAAGAAAGATTAATAATATATAAGAATCTCACAATTGAATATACGCACATAAGAAAGGATTCCATTGGCTATGCCAAGTTTCGAAAATGATAATGGAGAACGAGTCGCATATCAATGAAAAAGTAAATATCTGAAATGAATTTTTATAAGGAATTCCATCTCTTTTCGAACTGCGATGATGGCATGGCATGAACCAGACACTGGTTGTACAACTCAGCAAAAATTTCAAAACCTGATTGATCAGGGCCATAACTGATACTGACTAACAGTCCGTATATTGTAAAACACGTAGCAATCGAAATAAAATACCAACTTGCGGGTTCGGAACCATTGATTCATGCTCTTTCTGGAGGCACAAATTCGGAAATCATAATAACCATAATCGATACAGAGTCACCTTTTAAACTTTGAATAATGATTATATTTGCAAGTTTGATACTTCCAATCAATCATACGTTTGTAGTACGATTACAGAGAGTCGTTGCTTTCAGTTTTCTGTTCTTCTTCTTGCTTGTTTGTCCTACAACATTTTCTCTTCCTTGACTTTGAGTTGAAATTGAAATAAGATATTTGTTCACGGTTTTCGAGGTCTTGGAAATTTGTTGCAGAGGCTGATATATCGATTTAAAGAATTTCCGGTATGTGCTAGCCTTCAAATCGAAGTGAAATATACATGGTAATGCTTCGAAGTTTCAACTACGACTGACAATCAATGGTGAGTCAATCGTATCCATAGAAACCACCGTCAAACATGACCATACTCAACCATCCCCGACCCTCCGCTAAAATCTGAAAAATATGTGACATAACACGTGCGACGTCGGTCTTCAGGTCTCCAAGCTCATCTCCCGGAAAAAAATCAGTACTGTGGACGTAAGTTTTTTATTATCATGCACACTTGTTGATGCATATTGATTCCATATTCCTCTGCAGCTGGAACAAATTACAAGAGCGGCTGGCACAAGGCGATCCCGGCATTAATCCGTTGGACGTTGCCTGCAAACATCCCGACATTGCATATTTGAAGAGAAAATTGCTCCAAGACCTACACAAGGATGATAAAGTATAGTCCATCCAATATCAATTGCAGAAGCTGTTTCTATAGGGAGCAAATGAAAACTCACTCCGCTAACACGAGCGTATATGCGAAGAAACGGAACGAAAATAATCTGTACTACTCGTAAACATTTTCCGTCGGCACAAAGAGCCCACTGGTCAACGTGGACCTGAGTGACGGCTGTCTATTTTACAACCGATTCGTCTGGGCCAATCGAGTCGGACCATCAATGCTGGCAGGTGTGTCTCTACAATGGGAGGTCATAAATCACGCGTTATATTTGTGTTTTAATAGCTCTGGAAGATTAAAAACCAGTAGCGTCTATGGTCTTGGCGTGTGCCGATCGAAATACGTTTTAGAATATAATAATAACCTACATCAAACAATGAAAGAAATTATTTTTCTTTCTTAATGTATTTGTTCAAATAAAAGCTTGTCTTTAATTTTTTTTCATTTTTCATTGTTTATGAAGTATTTTTAAAATCTTAAAATATCTGAATAAAATTAGTTATCTCCGCCACTGCTGCTCACAGGATTTTGCCGCAAGACTTTTTTATGCTTCTGCAATTGATATTGGGAAAACTTATACACGAAGACTGTTCTCTGAAACGAGTCAAATCCATAGATTTGGCAAGCGAACACTCTCTTCGTCTTCGGAGCCATAAAAGCTACAAGGAATCCGCTATGAGCTCGCGTCGCTTGGTCTCCTACAAATGGCACATCATTTGAAAAAATCGCAAAGTCTCTGACACCGTATTCTACGTTGAAACGAGCCGCATCGAATGCCTTGATAGCGGCCCGAGTGGCAATCAAAAGTTGCGCGGAAAACGACGCGTGGAAGTTCCCCGCATGATACCATTCAAAGCAAAGTCCGGCTGTGTCCTACCCATAGAGAAACTAAAAATAAAGAGAGTTGTCAAACCTGCAGAAAAAGTTGGCACCACGTTTAGACAGTGGCGACATATCTCGCAACTGGCCGAACTATGTACAGTTGGTAAAACAGATTTCTCTTCCGATTGAGATGAGGCGGGTTTTTTGAATGTATTACTTTTATATGGTTGATATGGTATATATTTTATAAGTGATCGATTTGCCATTCCTGTATTTCATATAGATGGTTTATATGAAATACAGGAATGGCAAATCGATCACCAATGAAATATATACAGTAATCGATTCGTATAGAATGTTAGTTCGTAGTTAAAATAAAGTTTCAAAATAAATCTCTGTTTCATGATATGAGTTAAGCGCTATAAAAAACACATTTTATTTTATCTAGGACAAGGTACAACTACAGACAAAACAATAATAAAACTCTGAAAGACAACAAAATTAAAAATATTCTTCAGTCATCATGAAATCAACCAAAACAAAAACAAACTAAATTTACCTTCAATAATTTTGTTAATTTATTAGCACAGAGGAGAACGAGTAGGTATAACAAATACTCCAGTTTGATAATAATCATTAAGTAGACCATGTACTTCGTACTTCCTCAAATGGTGATAGGAAATGGAAACTGATGGATGGAAATGAGTACCAGTTTGTGAAAACATGTCTGCAACTGATGGATGGAAATAAGTATCAGTTTGTGAAAAGCTGTGAAAAGCTTATATTTTACCTTGTTAAAGAATATTTCCAGGAATTTCAGCAGTCGAATAAAATCTATTTTCGACGTTGGGTTCCCAATTCAAGTCCATAGTATAATTTCTATCATTAATTTTTCGATGACATATTGCAGAATTATTCTGAAATTATTACGTAGTTTGTCATTTTCTGACAAATTTCGAAATTGGAAAATAATCATGTAATCAGTCGATTGCGGGCAGCGCCTCCATGCGCGACTGGTGGTCATGATCGCCAATGTTTCAAACAGTCTCTTTATTTTTAATTTGTCTATGGTCCTACCCCTGATATTGTTATTCGCCGGTCTCAGCACTCTAGGTGCACTGAGCATCAACCATTGCCAAAACAGTCGTGGATGCTAGGAAAGCACATAAGAAATTGGAAGAGGACAAACGTCATAACAAAGCCATGGAATCCATATGAAGTAGATTGTACGTGAGGAAAAATGCTAGAGGTGGAGAAATCAACTCCCAATGACATCGACCTCATACGATATGCTAAATAATGGAATATCCCGTATTTTTGAGGGTCCTCATACGAGATACACTGCCATATAGCGGTTGTCGATTTATCACATCCGGAAATAAATAATTATTACCCCACCAATAACGATTATTATACTGAAAATAATCAATGTCATCAATTCAGTCTCTGGAATCAATGATGAACGATCCCTTGAGTTATCAGTATTTTCCCACAAAATAATTCAAATCGCTGAACATAAGGTCAATTCGGTACACGGAAAAAAGGAATTGTTAATTCTACCAAATTTATTTGGTCACTCTTATTGCCTTGACCCGATTAAATAAAATTCCTTCCAAAACACAGTTGTATTCGATTGATAGAATCATTATATTTCGGTGACAACATTATTTTTTCAATGCAATGGCTAACATTCCTTCGATTTAAATATATGTTCATCTATCGAAACAACTCATATTGAATAAACATGTGTTTCAACGCAAATATGAAATTTATTTAAATCAAACAGCAAAAAAAGATTGAATAATATTATATTGGTTGGATTATATGCGTTAGATGGCGAAGCTTTCGCGCAACTGACCCTGGCTTAGGCAATGTTACCAAATAGCAAAGCCAACTCATCTTACGACGTCTGGACTTTAATGTCTGATGTAGGCTCTCATGATCGGTTGCCATATCTGTCAAATTCAGTAAGATTAACAAAATTATCACTCATTTGAATAAATAGTTTCAGTGAAGGGATCAGCTTATTTTGTTGAATTGACATTTTATTGAATTCATCCATTTGACATAAATACTTGTTTGACTGAGTATCTTTGTTAAAGCAATCAGCAAATTTTGTAGATCTGATTACTGATTATTCGATTCAACAAAATAATAACATGGTTGAAACACCATTTCTGTCAAAACGAGTTATGAATAGAGTTGGTCGAATAATATATTTGGATCATGCAAATTAGTTTCAGTTGATTGAAACTTTGAATTTGATTGAAACTTTAAATTTGATTTTGTTGTGCATATACGACATTTTTATTTGTTTGATTCAAATAAATTGTATTTCATTCATTTATTCCTGTGTAGTCAATATTTCACAACTCTCGATTTCATATAACGATTCCATCAGATAGATATCAAACCCAAGGACGCACAAAATACTCTTCATTGGCAATGGCTACTAGAAATTTGTTCATATACCATATGGATTGAACAACGTTCACGCGCGTGTTGCACAAAACTGGGTATTTAAAACTAACAGTGCCTCGTCTGCATGGAGGACAACATAGTTCACTCACCCAGCATCTATGAACACAGAATGAGACCTACAGAAGTATTCAAAAGCCAAACTTCATTGAGGCAGCTGAATTAGAATTGTTGAAGAAGAAAGTCTTGCCCATATTGTAATCCAAGATGGGGCAGAACCAAACTCCTATGAAAATAAATGCATTTGAAATTTTTCTGAAACGAAAATTCGAAATGGAATTGAGTAATTCTCAGGACTTGCAGAACTATGACAAAAAGAAACATATTACAATTTTGATAATGAATGGAGACAATATTTGACGAACTCAAAAACGCACTAAGTTATAGCTCTATTTTCTTCTACCCTAATCATAAGAAACGTTGCTTCTTAAGATAAATGCTAGTGCTTTTGCTATAACTGCAATTACTGTTGTCTTAAGAACCAATCAGTAGAGTACTACCAATAGAATATACATCTAAAAGATCTGCAATACCAAGTGAAAGTTCATTCATGAAATACTTCTGGTCAGTGAAGCATTTTTCAAAAATACTCAAACTGTTCCAGAATCTCCAAACTACTAACATGAATCACAAACAGACACAACATACAGACACAACATTCTATGACAATTAATGCGGACAATATTTGACGAACTCAAGAACGCACTTCCTTTTAGCTCTATTTTCTCCTACCCTAATGTGAACAACATTTCTTTCTCACGACAGATGCTAGTACTTTTACCATTGGCGCTGCGTTGTCACATTGTCCAATCAATGAAGACTCACCGATAACATATACGTCCATAAAGCTCTGCAATACCAAGTCAAAGTACTCTACCGTTGATAGTAAATTCCTTGCCATCGTCTGGGCAGCGAAACACTTTTACCAATACTGTCACCGACCACGGTCCTTTCCCCCAGCTTCTTTTGATGAAATACCCAAGAAGAAGATTCGCACGTTTGTGACGAAAACTTCAGAAGGCAAAACTAACAACAATGCTGGCGCGCATAAAGTAATGTGCAGATTTTCAGCGAAAGATATTTGTATTCGTTTCACTCAAAATAGAAAAAAGTCGATTTTTATTAGATTTCGTCAAATTGAAATTATTTTGACAATGTCAGATTATTTTTTGTTTTCCATAGGAAACATGTTGGAAATAGTGAACATTAATAATAATACAAGATGTTCTAATAAATTCAACAATTATTGATAACAACGACCCCACCATTTTGTAGAAAGATTTCGACACCTTTCCAAACTTGTTTTTTTCAGGGAAATGAACTGGAATCACTGCACAACAAAATCATTCGAAGAACAGCCCAAATTTTACTATAATATAGCAAAACTCTGAAATAAAAAATCAATCATTAATTATTCCCCTTTCTAATGATTCAGAAACCGATTCTGAACCTATGCTCCACTACCGAGTGGAGCATAGGTTCTACATGATTTACATGACTCAAACAAATTCTACTTGGAGAAGACATACTCAATCGAAAACAATTTTAAACTACCAGTAATGAAAATGTGTTTGCCTAAATTCAATTGAGGTCATGAAATTAAGAGTTTGCGAAAACACCTTTTGCAAAAAAATTATGTGCATCGAGATATAAACGAAAGAGTAGGATGACTCAAAGAAAAATACACGTGACCAGTGGATACCCTTCTCTTGTACTTTCAACATTACATTGAACTTTCGGAGGATCCATATACTCTGTATGATATCAAACTGAGTAGTGGTAGTCGTAGAGCTGTCTGTGTGGACGTGGCAGAACTATCAGATTAATTTTATTTCATAATTTGTTCAATATTTGTCCTATGAGTTCACATTAGTGCTTGCCTGAAAAGTTATTGAATATTTGGGAAATTATTGTTATTCTGTTCTTTTATTGGAAACTTCTGAAGGAGAATTGTTGAGTATCACTCAGTCGTCAGATGGAACAAGTGAAATCTATGAAATGTTTGAAAGGTTGATATGCATATCAAAATCTCCCAAAACAGGACAAACAAATTAAGTATTTCTATCGTCTTCACCTACTTTCCAGGCAAGCATCGATGATTACCTTGTAGGTCTGAAGCGCTCTGTCATCTGCAAATATTGCAATAAAAACAATGTATTGATGAAACTCACGCAGTGTGAACCACCCTCAGTCCACTGAATCCCTGGAAGGTTCAATGAGACCCTTGCTGAAATAATTTGTGCTAAAAAATCAGAGAACGCCAATACCCTGCGTAGTTTTCTGCTATAACAATACCAAGAACAAGACGCATGGCTTTATGCCCTATGGATTGGTAGTTGGATATACCTCCAGCAAACCTCCAGGAACTATTAATCAGATGAAATTTATTGCAAAATACGTTAGAGACCTCAACAAGATAATGTCATTTCTCTACAAAATTGCACTAGCTAAGATAGACCGACAGAAAGAAAATAAAAATTGAGGTTCGTTAAATCCGTTCCTGAAAACACCACTGACTATAAAGTCGGACAAAGGTATTTTTGAAAGAATCTCAGATCAAAAACATTAAGAAAATGAATTCAATGAACCCTTTCATGTATTCCCAATACCCGCAAGAAATCCAAAGTGAATTTCAACCGATTGAACCATTATGATGAAGTTATTTTTTTCCAAGATACTTCCTGATGTCTTCAACGGCGTATTCTCGATACACATAGAAACAATTACAATTCAATTGGCGTGTTCTTCCATGAAGGAGGCACCTTCAATATTTCCAATGAAATATGGACCTTTCTGATCTACAAAGATTCATTGTTCGTTATATGATTTTTTTTAAACGCATATTTTCCTGAAAGAGCCGATTCACGAGTATTTTCTTTCAAAGCAGAAATTGAAACCCACATCAGTTTTTCGAATCAAATATCCTCTTTGATGCAACTGAAATATAAGGAAATTTTTGCGGGAACCCAAATATTTACAAAACGGAACAAACGTACTGTTCATTATTGAAATGAAAACTGTTTGAACTTTCCGAAGTCACCAACTCATCGAAAACTTTATGAAAACGCTGTCTTAAACGCGCGCGTCCGCTCTCTTCGGTTGCCATTTTCGAACTGCACGACTGCCGACTGCACGTGTGTGGTGTGTGGTCACAGTTTATCAGTTCGCTCACTTGGCGTCTAATTTTTATCCCTCGCGCATGCCGCGGAAAAATGCCCGTATTAGTAACACAGAACACGCGATGCGCGAGGGATACAAATCAGACATCATACGCGAAGTGAGCGAACTGTATCTTCAGTTATGAACTGTGGTGTGGTGAAAGAAGTCGCAATATAAATCCTATAATACACCCAAGTTTAACCGAGCGAAAGCGGATAGAACGCGGTGTACCCGGTAAAGCCCGAAATGTGTACATTTTCGAATATATTTTGGACTTTACCCATGTTTCCTAGGTATTACTAGGTTTACTCGGGTGAACCTAGGTTTAATCGTTCATTTAACTATACCCGTAACATATGTATATATAAATATATTTGGTGGTGTGATGATGTGATTATATGGTGGCTTTTCTAATTTGTTTATATATATATATATATATATATATATTATATATATATATATATATATGTATATATTTATATATATATATGTATATATTTTTATATATATGTATATATTTTATATATATGTATATATTTATATATATGTGGAATATGTGAATCGCTCATGAAGAGCTATTTAATTCTTGAAACAACCATATGAGATATAACCAATTCCAATATATTTATTCGTTTAAAGATTATTCAGAGCTCAATAATAACTCCCATCTTGCCGACATAACCCTGATGATGACGCTCAATACCTGAAAATTATATTATATATATTTTTTTAATAATTAAAAAAATCGATGGAATTTCAAGTAGAACTCACATTTAAAATAAATTATTATAAAGAGTAATTTTTGGATAAAGTAATTTCTGAATTTTTATTGAAAACGTTAATTCAGACGTAATCATAATACACAACTATTCATTTCATTTATTTTGCATATAATTACCCAATCTAAATGAAATTTTGTTTTGAATTGTTGCGGCCGATACTCGATGAAAATCCAAACAAACAAAAGTACTCACTTCACTGAATGATTTTCACCAAACGTGGTTTACAAAACCACGACATAAGTTTTGCTATACGATAGCTTCTTCGGATAGAGATAATACTGTAATAACGTATTTATTCAACGATTCCAAAAGTTTCATTACCCTAAGTATAATATTTTTCATTTACTTTTTCACTACATTTTTTGGGCGTCATGATTGTCAGTCGATTATTTGCTGAAGATATATGTGTTGAATTATTATTTGAATGTAATTCATTTTTTGATATTATCCGAAATATTTTTTCTGTCCAACAACTGTTTACCATCAATTCTGATCTTCATATCTAAGATATTATATGTTACCGAACAGCAATAAGGTACTGTACGCTCTACAGGAAATTGTTGCATTTGCATACAACAAGAGGGCCTAGATGCACTGGGTACTTCGAGTTCACAGTGACAAGAAAACTGTCAATACTTAAAGCAGTTTCTGTAAAAAATTTCAATGAATTGCCTCACTAGTGATATGAGGATGGAATTTTTTTTTATTATCAATTGGAATGACTCAAGCCGCAGCACCCGACAACTTGAAAATAATTTTCTGCTTGTGCAAAACTAGGTGCGATCCAACATATGGCTGTAGAAAAGATGGACTTCATCGCTCTCCCGCATGTATTGTTTGCAATGGAAATGTTTGCAGTGGAAATGTCTGCAGCAATTTTTCACCGAAAGACAATGAAAACTCTCAAGTCACTAATTCTAATGAAAATTGAAATACATTTGTCTCTGGTTTCGAATAATTTCCGATGATCTCTTAAACTGACTAATTATCTTGATAAAAACATCATTACTCACGATTTTCCAATTTCAGAAAAATTCTGGAAAGTTTTTTCCCATAACTCAATTATATTTATGAACTTTCTTTGGAGGGAGGGTTAGATGTTTCAATGAATTAATGTTTTCCACTCCATCGACTCGATTAATTATCTATATTCAACTCATACAACTCATAATAGTATATTTTTTTAGAATGCTAACAAACAAGTCGTGATTCTACATACACCCCTTAATAGTCATGGATTGGCCGAGAAGAAAGTTGAAAAAAAAAATTATATCAATCGGAAATATACAATTCAGCCAATATCAATAATCAAATGTATACAGTGTGTTCATAAATTGTGGAAACGCTCCATTATCTTACGAGTTATAATTTTCGAAGGTAAAGTTCAGACAGGTCAATTTTGTATTTTAGTTTTCCACGTTTTTTGAAAAAAAAATACCCTACCACCTAACAAGATATGACGTCATCTATATATTTTTTTAATTGAAAGGGTATATTTTTATATCAAAATTTTAAAGCCCATATTTTTCTGAGTTCAACCATACCACATACGTCATATGTAACACTTCAAGTTACAGTATACTGAGTATAAAAGTGTTCATATTTTTCAACATTTTTTCATTATTTATTTTAGAATGAAAACCTGGGAATTACTCTATAGTTAGTACGAGTATATTGCCAAACTTGAGTAGGATATGAAAACATCTGAAAGCCCTTAGCAACCAGACAATAAGTTCTCAGTTACCATAACAGTATTAAATTCATTTGTTGTGTAGTATATCGATTTATAAGTCTTCAATAATACATTTCTAAAAATATTACTCTGAAAGAAATTATTAGAAATTACGATGGTGATGTCAGAAAAAGAGCGAATAGAAGTTTTGATGATCTTAGCTTACGACGATCGTAAAAGAAGTATGGCAGAAGTATGTGACATCTTTAAGGAAAAATATCCTGATCGACGGTTATCAAAATATTACATAAATTTAATGAGATTGGCAATATTTGGGATAAGCCTAAGAGTGGCAGGCTCAATTGAATGTATTACTTGGAATTGAAAAAAATCCTCATCGTTCAATTACAACTTTATTTGACAACAATGAGATCTATGGTGCAGTGCAGAAAATTCTGAAAAAAACCAAATTACATCCATATAAAGTTAAACTTATACAGTCCGCGTCAAAATTATGGAACAAATTCGATATTTCGCAAGCCATGTACTTTTGACAAAAATCCCAAAATAGGTCGATTTTTATTTTAAAATGCCGATTTTTTAATGTATATTCTAAAGAGGTTATGTTACTGGTTTTGACATGGTGACGTAATCGGTAATTTTTTTAAATTGGAATAGATGTCTTGTGATACCTCATTTGAAAGGCCTTTCAATACTGCATTCAATGATAATAATTAATTAGATATTTTTTTACAGGCTGAACAAAAATTAATATTTTATTTCAATAAGAGAATAACTTTATATCTAACAAAATAGAACAGTTAAATAAGATGTTCGAAATGCCATCCACCAGTCTCTTGACAATAAGCAAATCTACGGACACATTCCTCTTGCACATTGCGAATAACTTCCGGAGTAATTCTATTAATTTCGATCCTAATTCGATTTTTCAACCCTTGTAGATTTTGCGGCCTATCTACATAGACCTTCGATTTCAAATAACCTCACAAGAAGAAATCCAGGGGCGTAAGATCTGGAGATCTTAGGGGCCACTCTATCGGTCCGCGTCTACCAATCCACCTCCTAGGGAAACAGTTATTCAAAAACCCGCGAACATCACGTGCATAGTGCGGGGGTGCACCATCTTGTTGCAACCAAATACTTTCATTTGGTGAGTTAGGTTTGTTGGCGTTTGAAAAAATATATTTTTATTATTATTACATTATGATTATGAAATTCTTGTATTGTCATCGGTCCTTGATATGTGTGACAAATTTCAGATTATTTGGAAGATTCGAAGTGGGTGAATATTTACTTCCAAGATTTTATTACATTGTGAGTTATTTAGTTACAAGTACAAATTTTAATTTTTTGAGCCAAGGCTCTATACCTCAGACTGCCCTGGCAGACTAGTGAGTCAGTGATCTACTACACCAATGGATCCTTTCCAAATATTGATAGTTAACTATTTCCTAGTCTAAAATGGAAACAAAAGACAATCACAAATTAATGCCATGTTAGGCAAGTTAGTGTCAAATAAATGTCAGTTGAAATATCAACAAATATTCTTCACAAATTCTAAGTGAAAAGGTTCTAAAAGTAAATTATGGCTACTTTAAGTGAAACCCAACGCATAGTAATTTTAATTTTTATTGGATGCGGAGATAGAACCAGAACTCAGCAAGAGGTATGCGACTTGTTCAATGCGAAGTATCCAAATAGACCTATCAGTCGTTCAACAGACAGTAAGATTGAGAAAAAATTTAGAGAAACTGGTCATGTCAAACATATTCCGAATGCTGGACGTCCTAAAATAGAAGAAAACGTGAAACTTGATGTTCTATTGGGTGTAGAGAATAATCCTTACAATACTTCACGACAAATTGCAGCAGACCTTGACATATCCCAAAGTTCTGTATTACGTATTCTAAAAGCAGAGAAGTACCATCCATACAAAGTACAGCTACATCAACAACTCAATGATGATGATCCCGATCGCCGTGTGGAGTTCTGTGAAATAATGCAGAATTTGTGTAACCGCAATCCACATTTTTTAAAACAAATTCTGTTTTCCGATGAGGCTACGTTTTGCCTAAATGGTTCGGTAAATCGTCAGAATTGCAGATATTGGAGTAGGGATAATCCTCACTGGATGATGGACGGGCATACTCAATACCCTCAGAAAGTCAATGTTTGGGCGGAATAATAAACGACAGGATTATTGGCCCGTATTTTTTCGAAGGAAATCTCACAGGGGAGCGTTACTTGGAATTTTTAAGAAATGAACTCATACCTAGCCTTGCCGATATTTTTCCAAACGCCAACAATCCTCACTCACCAAATGAAAGTATTTGGTTGCAACAAGATGGTGCACCCCCGCACTATGCACGTGATGTTCGCGAGTTTTTGAATAACTGTTTTCCTAGGAGGTGGATTGGTAGACGCGGACCGATAGAGTGGCCCCCAATATCTCCAGATCTTACACCCCTGGATTTTTTCTTGTGGGGTTATTTGAAATCGAAGGTCTATGTAGATAGGCTGCAAAATCTACAAGAGTTGAAAAATCGAATTGGGATCGAAATTAACAGAATTACTTCGGAGGTTATTCGCAATGTGCAAGAGGAATGTGTCCGTAGATTTGCTCATTGTCAAGAGACTGGTGGATGGCATTTCGAACATCTTATTTAACTGTTCCATTTTGTTGAATATAAA
The DNA here is from genome assembly GCA_018342105.1 of Gonioctena quinquepunctata. Taxonomy (NCBI): domain Eukaryota; kingdom Metazoa; phylum Arthropoda; class Insecta; order Coleoptera; family Chrysomelidae; genus Gonioctena; species Gonioctena quinquepunctata. Next base: position 220,944 of record JAFIRS010001812.1, on the reverse strand, counting down.
GTTATTCTCTTATTGAAATAAAATATTAATTTTTGTTCACCCTGTAGAAAAATATCTAATTAATTATTATCATTGAATGCAGTATTGAAAGGCCTTCCAGATGAGGTATCACAAGACGTCTATTCCAATTTAAAAAAATTACCGATTACGTCACCATGTCAAAACCAGTGACATAACCTCTTTAGAATATACATAAAAAAATCGGCATTTCAAAATAAAAATCGACCTATTTCAGGATTTTTGTCAAAAGTACATGGCTTGCGAGATATCGAATTTGTTCCATAATTTTGACGCGCACTGTATATAAAATTAATGAAGATGACTTCGATAGACGCATGGAGTTTTGTGAAATTATGCAGGAAGTGCTTTTTGTATAAACGGTAGGGTGAATAGGCAAAATTTTCGTTATTGGGCAACAGAAAATCCCAATTGGATGATGGAAGCTTTTACCCAATATCCCCGAAAAGTAACTGTGTGGGCTGGGATTTCCAGGACCATATTTTTTTTACGGTACTGTGACGGGTGGAAATTATTTGGGAATCTTACAAACTTATGTAGTTCCATATTCAACTGTAACATTTCCAGACATTAATCAACCTGGTCGAATAGTTTCTACTATTTGGTTCCATCAGGATATAGCAAGTCCGAATTATGCTCGAGTGGTTAGATATTTTCTCAATGAAACCTTTTTCTATCGATGTATTGGAGGAAGCGTTCAGATTAGATGGCCTGCTAAATCCCCAGACTTAGCTCCCATGGACTTTTTTCTCTGGAGTTACTTAAAAAGTGAAGTATACATAAATCGACCTACCAATTTGGAAGACCTCAAAGGGAGAATTCGAACTGAAATTCAACGAATTACACCAGATATGTTGTCAAACGTAACCCAAGAATTCATCAGACGTCTTGGATATTGTCGACTAACTCAATGGCTCAGTTCAAACATTCGTTGTGAATTTGCTATTTGTTTATTTTTACTACTTACTTATGATATTTTCATTGCAAAATAAATAATTAAAATTGAAATATGCCACTGGTTTCCTTTAAACTCAGTATACTGTAACTTGAAGTGTTAATATGACTTATGTGGTATGGTTAAAAAATATGAGCTTAAAATTTTTTATATAAAAAAATAAACTTTCAATGTAAAAAAATATCGATGACGTCATATCTTGTAAGGTGAAGGGGAAAACATATTTTTTTTTAAAAGGGTGGAAAATACAAAATCGACCTGCCGAACTGTACCTCCGAAAATGATTTACTCGTAAAATAAAGGAGCATTTCCACACCTTATGAACGCACTGTATAATCACGTGCGTAATCATACTCTCCCAGTGAATGAAAATGCGGATGATAGAATGTCATTTCAACAAAGAGAACATGGTGAATTTCATATTATAATCGATTATAATGTCTTTAAATCCCATTGAAATATTTTCTACTCGAATATTTCATCTTTGGTGTGAATAAAATATATATTTTCAATCCAAGATGCATGGCTACTTTTTTGGGTGGATGTGCCAACAGATTTCAAGTTTTGAATGGTTTGACATAGAATAATAGCGGAAACCATACTAATTTATATTCAACTCTCTTTTGGAAAACATTCTCCTTTGCCTCATTCATCTAGTTCCCAATAGAAAATTAAATAACTAGCTGAATGAAAATGCAAATTTTCACTTGAGTTAGGGTCCTTTCCCAATATCTATCAGATGTAGTTCAATATTTTTTTTTTATGTTCTGGTTTCCACGAAAAGGGATATTTTGTAATGTTCAGAGAACATCGTGGGAACCAAGGGAAAACAGGTAGGAGTTGGTGTTCTTCTTAAATTTCTGGAGGTTGTATGCCTCGGGGAACACCTCCCTAGGCAATGAGTTCCAAAGCCTCGCTGTTCGTTGGATGAACGAGTCTTTGGAAAGTGATGTTCTGCAGGTCTCCAAAGTGACCACGAAGGGGTGTGATGACTGAACTTGACGGGTTAGTCTCGAAGAGACTGCCAAAGCAGGAACGATTGTTGATATTTCAGAAGAGCATCGCTCATGAAAATATCTATAAAATAGAGACAAATCGCCAACTTTTCTACGGTGTTCCAGACAAGTGAGCGAGTTTGTAAGCGAGGCATCACCGACGAGACGAATTGCCCTTTTTTGGACAGAATCCAATAGCCTCAGGATATGTTTAGGTGCCGCGCTCCAAATATGGGTACAGTATTCCAGGACAGGTCGGATCTGTGCCTTATAGATCATAAGCAGCTGAGTGGGGGTGAAATAGCTCTTGGCACGAAACAAAACCAAGTTTTGGGATGCACTTTGGCAATGGACCTCACGTGATTTTCCCAGGAAAGGTTATTGCTGATAGTAATACCAAGCATCGATATGGATGACTTCAGTGGTATGGTTACTCCTGACAAAGTTATGTTAGGCACAGTGAGATCGGCTTTTTTAGAGAAAAGGCATGCTTGTGTTTTGTTTGCATTGAATTCTACCAAGTTATTAGATCCCCACTCGAGAATTGTTGCTAAGTCCATATTTATATTATTAACATTTCTTCCTCGTTCATTTCTGGTTTCACGGGCTGATATAGGGGCCCTGGAACAGAAAGCGGTATGGAGGGTACTATCATCGGCAAAGCTGTGTATTGGACATGAAGTTGCTCTCAACAGGTCGTTGATGTGAAGTAGAAATAGTGTTGGTGCGAGAATAGATCCTTGCGGAACACCAGCATTTATGAGTAGAGTGTCAGATGAAACTCCATCGACCACTACATGGAGAGACCTGTTTGAGAGAAAACTAGCAAGCAGAGAACACAGCTGAGGGGGCAAGCCATAAGACGGAAGCTTGGCGAGGAGTCCCTGGTGCCAAACTCGATCGAACGCCTTGGATATATCTAATGCCACAGCTAAAGTTTCTCCATACTTTTCAATAGATAGCTGGCATATATGTGAGACGTAAGCGAGCAGGTCACCAGTTGATCTCTGATGGCGGAAGCCATATTGCCTATCGTTGACAATTCCTGAGTCTTCCAGATATTTCATGAGCTCGATGTTGATGGCTTTTTCCATGACCTTTGAAATAATAGATTGCAGTGCGATAGGTCTGTAGTTGCTAGGTAGGGCCTTTTTGCCTTTTTAGGGACTGGCTGTACTCTTGCAATTTTCCAATTGGACGGAAATACCCCCAAATTGTAAGAGTGGTTAAACAACTTGCAAAGAACAGGTGTTAGTTCGGGGGCACATTTCTTGAGAACAATCGGCGGGATTCCGTCAGATCCACAGGCTTTGTTGGTGTTGAGACCCAGCAAAATCTTTCTGATAGTACGTTGGCGAAAGGTGATTTCGGGCATGTGACTGTCAATATGTGTAATGTTCGGGGGTTGTTTTCCCGATGAATCCAGAGTGGAATTTCCAGCAAATAGGTGCGCAAAGATATTGGCTTTTTTCTGGGCAGTCGTTGCTAGTGTTCCATCTTCTTTGGTTAGAGGAGGAAATGAGCTGGAAGTGAAGTTTCTTCCCACAGCTTTGGCGAAAGACCAAAATGAACGGGATCCGTTAGGACATCCAGCAAGTTTTGATCTTATTTTGGCATTGTGGGCATCTTTTGAGCATTCTATTGTCTCTTTGCATATGCCTCTAGCCTCGACATATGCTGCTCTGGTCTCAGGGCCCGGATTTTTAGCCATCGATGGTATGCTGCCTGTTTGGAAGCCACAGCTCTAGAGCAGTTTCTGTTAAACCAGGTCTTATCGGATGATGTTCATCTTTCGGTATTCGGTATGTAGGTTTGCATCCCCAACATGATGATTTCAGAAATTGTCTCAGCACATCGTGTTGGATCTACTGAAGAGAAACAAACTCTCTTCCATGGAAACGCTGAGAAAAACATAGGAAGACCTTCCCAGTCGGCCGAATTGTAATGCCACATGAGACGGGGTGGTATTGTGCAGCTCGATGGTGAATGGAAAGAGCATGTTGTGGAGATGAGGGTGTGATCAGAGTTTCCAAGTGGGGCACAAACTTCTATTCTATACGGGTCAGGATTGGTGGTGAGGAAAAGATCTAGTGTATTGGCAGACTGGTTGTTGACATCAGGGATGCGGGTTGGTAGCTCGACCAGTTGTTCTAGACCATGAGTGATGGCGAAGGCCTGGGCTTGACGACCCGCATCATCTGTTTTGTTAGAGAATTTGAGCCAGGCAGCGTTATGTACATTAAAGTCTCCCATGATTATGGTTTCAGCTGTTGGATGGTTCTCCTGAATGTAGTCCAGTTTGAGTGATAAAAACTCAAAGAGGTCGTTATATGAAGGTTCATTAGGTGATAGGTAAAGGCAGCAGAGGAACTTAGTCAGTTTGGTGTCAGATAGCTTGAACCACATCACATCAAAGTCTTTCGGTTCCAAACTCTCTTCACGCTGGCATGAAAGGTTAGCCTTAGCGTAAAGGCAGACTCCACCTTTGAACCTGAATCGAGAATGGAGTTCGTAACCAGGACAAAGCATATGGACCTTGTTGGTGGACGAGTTTACTTGTGTTTCTGTTAGAGCCAGAATATCCGGTTTTTTCGTCTGTAGGTGATGGTGGACGTCATTGATGTTCTTGTTGAGTCCGCGGATGTTGCAAAAAATCCAGCGTGGCTTTGCAGAGAAAGTACTTGTTTTCTGTCTGTCTGTTTGGATGCTAATTAAAACTTTCAACTAGATGTTCTCGAGGACAGGTAATCCTATCGATTTGGTATAACAGCCGATTTTTTTTTGTTTCCATAATTTCCAGTTGAAAATAAACAAAAAAATCATGAACAAAAAAGTTGGAGTACTTTCCTCCACCTCTTGCGAGCCACATATGTTTGATGCTAGAATTGTAAATAAAAAATTGGAAATTGCTATGAAAATCAGTTTTTTATTATCATCCTGTATTCCATGATTTTTGAAATGCCTTTTTTATTTTATATTGTCAGAATTCCGTTTTGTCTGTGTTGTAAATCAAAGCTTCAGATGAAATTCTATCTTTACTTTGGTATTCTTAAATCATTGATTTTTTCAGAATGTGATGTATAGTTCCATTCAACATGTCATTCAAAACTAGAAATCAAAGTAGGTGCATTTGCCATGTGAAGAGAGTAGCAGCAATAATGAATTAATATAATGATATTACCGTATTGACATAACGAAACATTGAAGAATCCAGAGGGGGCACAGGGAGGTCCTTGGGGACAAAAGCAAGCATTATCTGGATTTTCTTCTGGATTGTCGAACACATTCTTTGGAGGTTTGAACCTATATGCTGGTACATCATTACTTCCCATAACCTCGCTGTCAAATCTAGTAGAATAAAAAAAACAAAAAATTAATCAATGGTGGCTTGTATTTTACAATACATTTGATTAAAATCATTTTAGGAGAATTAAACATTTTCGTAGTAGAATACCAACAACGCCGTAACGTATCAGGGCAAATTTACTAATTTGCCCTTTTTGAATAGATAGCTGACATTTTGTCACTTCCAGGAGAGATAAACCCAAATAATGGAATGCAAAACTTGATAATTGAGCATAACAAATATTACTCACACTAGAGGCAATCTTCGGCAAAGATCTTTGTCAAAAAGATGAATAGTGGTATTTTTCGTCATGTGCGGTGGAAAGATAGAACCATCAGAGCCTTGTACACTATTGCATTCATCTGTTGTGTAATGAGCAAGACTTCTTCTGCCATTGAAATTATCAATAAGACCATACTTCGTCATATCTTCGGATCCTGTGTATATTGTGAGGGTATCTTCTGAGGTACCATTTTTCTGAATTGAAACAATAATATAGTATTGATGAGCAACACATCAGGATATACTCTCGAAAGATTATAATAATTTCCAGGGTAATATCATTGGGGAGACAATGAAAAGAAAAATATCACACAAAAAGTCCAAGAATCTAAAGTTAGGCGTTGATAAAAAATAATGATAATATTGGCGTAGTTCGTCTCACTCTCTGCTCACATCTCACTCCACTTAACCCCAAAAAAATGTTGATTCCAAATTTTTTGTAATATATTTTCTATCTATGTTCAATATTGTTGTTGTTGCGTTACAAAGAGCAACATTACCCGGAATTTCCTACGTATTCCCAAGACATAAAATATTCTAAAAATGGATGTGTTTCCAAAAAATATTACAAATTTCATATGAATTCAGCAGAAACCTGAATCGATATATGACTAAATATAGATATGAATCATCATTAATCACATATTTACTCAAGATTGAAAGTTAATAATGTATAAAGGTCATTCTTCAATTCCATTTTGAATACAGAAACTGATATTTGATGAAATTAACAGGTAACTTAATAAAATTAGAATAAGTCGTATATATGAAAAATTTACATCGTTCGAAAGCATGGAACGCCAAAAGGGTAATGATGGCGCACTTTTGGAGAACGAAAAATTATTCTTTATTGAAAGTTCGTTCAGAAATGAAAGAGTTACAAAGTCAAGGTTTCTTAAGTGTAATATATTTTTGATTGGCAACCTCTACAAAAATATGTGTCACACTGACTTAACATAAAAATATGTATAGGCGTCGAGATATACGAAATAATATTTCAACACCCTACCTTTTTGACATTTCTGAATGTTTCAGTAAACTAAAATTTGAGATTGAATTGACTGATACACTAATTGAATTTGTGTTGGGATACTGGCTTCGTGAACATATCTGATCATTTCCTCTGTTGAAACTTGTACCAACTTGTTTCTTCTACAATTAAATGATGTCTCATGTCAATATGCTTACTTCTTGCATGATGAACTCTGTTTTTTGATAGTTCTGTGGCACCTTCATTGTCACAATGAAGAATAATCGGTTGATGTTTCAATCGTGTGAGACCAATCTCTCCAAACAATTGCTTCTTTTGTTGCAAGACTCAGTGCCAATTATTCAGCTTCAGTTGACGACAGTTCCACTGTAGGCTGCTTTTTGCTATACCAAGATATGAGAGAATTCCCAAGTTTGAATGCATAACCAGCATATGATTTTCTATCATCAACATCACTTCCACAATCAGAATCGCAGAAACCGGTAATGTTTTTCTCTTAACTTTTTTCGAATTCCAGTTTTTCTTTGATTGTACCTTTGAGATATCGAAAAATTCATTTTACGGCACTCCAGTGAGCTTTACTGAGGTCGTTACTGAATTTGCTAACTAAACTAAAAGCATGACTTATGTCTGGTTTAGTCCATTGCAAGAAGTAGGGAATTTTCTCCATTTCTTCTTTTTCTTCGTTATTTCTTGGGCTCATGTTCCAGTTTCTGATCTAACTTCATTGGCATTGGAATGGGATGGCAATTACTCATATTGAATTCCTCGAAACTTTAAATCCAGTTTTTTTTATCTCCTTCTCTTGTTATTCTCAATCCCAAACATTGATGAGCCGGTCCCAAATCTTTCATTTTGAAAAAAAATATCAGTTAATTTTTGAATTCATTTGCTGAACTTTTTCCATTCGAAAATATCAACAAGTTATCGACATGAATGGTTACTATGAGTATATCTTCATTTTCCATTCGAAAATGTACACATGGATCGATTTTGGATTGAATTAGGTAATTTTTATGATTTATTGGTCTGTTCCAAGCCCTGTCTGACTGTTTCAGTTCATAAATTGCCTTGTTCGGTCTACAAAATACTTTGGAATCAGATATAGAGTATAGTTCGGGAAACTCCATATGAATTTTCTCATCCAATTCTGAATGAAGATAAGCAGTTGTAACATCCGTCAAGTGGATTTCAAATTCTAATTCTACAGTCACAGGCAGTAATGCTTTCAGAGTATTTTCTGGTACTACAGGCAAAAAAGTTTCTTCGTTGTCAATGCCTCCTTGTGAGTATCCTTTAGCGATAAGTCTGGCCTTGTATTTCTCTGTTTTTCCATCTGCGCCCTTTTTCAGTTTGAATATCCATTTACTTTGCAAAGCCTTTCTTCTTTTAGGAATATTATCTACAATTGACCAGATATTTCTGATGCAATGGGAATTCAACTCGTCGTCGATAGCTTTTTTACAGTTGTCAGTATCTTCTCTGCTCATTGCTCCATTCAAGGTTACTGGATCAGTAAAATTTACTAGACAGGCATAATCTTGTAGATATTCTGGCTTTTACTGGATAGACAAAAATGGAAAGGTCTCCGGTCGGGCCGAATTGAATTGAATACTATTTCTCCATTTCGCAGTAAGCTTTTGCAAAGTAATCTTGCAGGATTTCGTATGATTATCCCTCAGATTTAGTATGACGTTCTTCTGAGTATTAATTAATCAGTATCCAATTTGAATGGAATAGATCCGAATAATATAAACTATCATCAATGTTTACCGTATTCGATGTTGAAGTACTTGAATCTGACACTGTATTGAGGCGTCCTCTTTACGAGTGGGTAAATAATTCGGAACTACTAGAAATTTTCATTTTTGCCTTACAACAATTTATTTATGAGCTCGTTTGCAGCAAAAAAAGAGTTGAACTTTCCTTAAAAAAAACATAAATTTAGAAGTTTTTTGGAATGTTTAATGATCGAGATTGAAGGGTCTCCTTGAAAGTTTCTGACATTCATTTATCGAAGTAGTAGAAACATATAATGACTCTCCCAAATGATGTTTCGAGATCATTTGATGCACACATTGGTGACATTAAATCATTGGAATTGAACATTAATTAAGGGGGAAATAATATTCTGATGACCTCGATTTATCGAAAATCATCTACATTTGTCGAAGAATGTAGATTATTTTTTGAAAAACTTCGAAACCTATCTGGAAAATATAGAAATAAATTATCTAAGGTGATATAAATATCTATCTAAATATCTATCTAAGATGATATAAATATCAACATTTTAAATGAACAGGATGATTAAGTGGAAAATTATCATGATATTTTTGGAGAATACGGGTTCATTTCAGCAATAAATGAGCCCACCAGAGCACAAGGTGAAAGTAAGACATGCATTGATAATTTTTTTAGTAGAGACAACTCAAAACCTTTTCAAAATTACTCCAATAATTTAAGAAACAGATATCACAGATCGTTACTCATCAGTCGTGCAATTGGCTCCACCTGAAATAAATAAATAAAAAATAACAAGCAGCAGGAAGTTCTTCGATGAAAATAAATTCATATCTCTTATGACTTATGAAGATTGGCTTGATTGTTATACTTGTAATAACATTGAGGATGCTACAATTATTTTCATTGAAAAACTCAAAAAGCATATTTATTCTGGCACAAAAATAATTTAACTTAAGTCATGTAATAGAAAAAAAAAACAACCATGGATAACTAATGGTCTGGTGAAATCGATAACAAAAAATAAACTCTTCACTTCAATGAAAAATAATCCTACAGACATAGATATAAAAAATTAATACAAAAAATTTTGTTTCAAAACAACGGGTCTATGGAAATGCGTAAGTGAAATAACGGAAACTGTAAAGGAAAATGAAAACATATCTGAAATCAGGGGACTAAAAAAAAATATTATTCACCAAGAGGAAGACATTACAGATGAATCATTCTGCATACTTTTCGAAAATAGAGAAAAATAGATGAAATTATGAGAAACTCCTATGTGGAGAAACCAAGAACTTACAGTAAACTAAAAAATTAATTATTCTTGCCTAAAACCAGTGAAAGTGAAGTTATGGATATTCTCAGGAGGAAAAGCTCCTGGTCTTGACGGTATAACGAAAAATATCCTGATGAATGTATCACATATTTTCATCACACCTCTCACTTACCTAATCAATAAATGCTTTGAATTGGAAAACTTCTCCGGAGTCCTTGAATAGGCAGTAGTAAAGCCACTTTATAAGAATGGTAACGGATTAGATATGGGAACCTATCGACCCATTTCCATTCTTTCAACTCTAGCAAAAATATCAGAAAAACTGATCAAGAAAGGCATGGTCAGCTTCTTGGAGAAGTATAGAATATTATCAAACAAACAGTTCGGTTTTACAGAACATAAATCTACAGAAGATACAATAGCATATCTAACATAAAAAATATCTGAAAATGTTGATGCCAAGTTACCATCACTCTTTATATTCGTAGATCTCAAAAAAGCCTTCGATACAGTCAGCCACACGCAGTTACTGTATGTATTGAAGATTATTAGTTTCCGAGGAACTGCTCACCATTTATTCAAAAGTTATTTGAGCGATAGACAACAATATGTTAACATTTGTGATGAAATGAGCTCTGCTGCAAACGTTTCGTATGGGGTTCCGCAGGGATCAGTTCTCGGACCAATATATATATATATATATAAATTAATTGATAAAGATTAATAGTGAAGGTGACATATTGTGTTTTGCTGATGACACAGCCATCATTTATACCGCAAGTAGTTGGGATGCCCTCAAAGTAAAATGTGAAAGAGATTCCACTGAAATAATCAACTGGCTCAATCAGCGTTATTAACAGTAAACTTCAATAAAACAATGTTCCTACCCTTCACTACTCATTGAAAATATCTACCAAATTATGAGAATATTACCGTTTCAAATAACAACAAACCCACCTATACAAATGAATGTATCTAGACAGACATCTGAAATGGGACACACAAATCAATCATGTCGTGAAGAAGCTGCGCTTTACACTTTATGAGTTCAAATATATGTCTCAAATAGTAACATATGATCATATGAAAATACTATACTTTGCCCTTGCTGAAACACATATCAGATATGGATTAATAGCATGGGGAGCTGCCACAGATAACCACATCGCACATCTACAGAAAATCCAGGAATGGATAGTAAAAGTGATTATATGACCCAACAAACGAATTATTTCAACAATCGAATATTTTTTATACCAGACAGTTATTTATATTTCTTAGTAACATTTACGATGCAACAAAAATTGAAATCAGAACTATCGCTCTCGGATCACAAATATGATATTTTCCATATTTGGCTCCTAGATTTTACAATGTTATACCTCCAAAAATTAAACTAATCCTTTCAATACCCATATTCAAATCGAAAATTAAGAAATGGATCAGAGGTCTACCAAGACTACAAGTGCATCAATTCGTGGATGTTAACAATATGTACTATTTTTGACCTGATCTCACTCTGTATATGCAGCATAAAAAATCCATTTTATTCAACCTAATTTTTTGTTTCTTTCTTTGTTCTTTTTTTCCTCTTCTTGATATAATAATTTTTGTTAATATTATATTATTAGTTCACTATCTCAGTAAATGCTCACTACACTGCTACTCTAGTATTTATTCAATGAAATATATTATAAAAACTAATATATAGGAACACGGTACTGTACTGAACTACGGTACAAAGCGGTAATCAGATGGATCCACTTTCAAGGCTGAGCCTTTAGTGGATCTCATTTTATTGCATGTGTACAGAAACAAATTTATTATAACTTTTTATAATATTCACTAGACCTTACTATGGCTTACTTATTCACCTAGTACTATATATTCAATTCATAATCCCATGCATGCACAATGTTATACCTTTTATGGGCGTCTCCCTTCTTTATTTACTCAAATTATATGTATGTATATTTATTATTTATTGTATTTTGTATGTTATAGGGCAATAGCTTGAAATTATTATAATTACAAAAAAATTATCAAGTATATGGATACAATAGATTATCGATATCTTCATTGATATGAAGGTTTCCGTAATAAAAAAAAACAATTTGAGTTTCGATTCACAAGGAGCGCAAGAACCGACCTCTAGATGACAAATTTTATTTTATAATGATTGTCCAAAAATTTAATTCGACATTTTAGTGCTGCGCATAGTTTGCTAAATTATCATTGATTTTGAAGAGAGGTTTATCCTTCACAGGCATGTAGCACAGAGTCACACATAATATGAATGTGTTTATTTTATAATTGAACTGAAAGTTTGACATTACGGCAACTTACCACTTGACAATAAATAAGGCTTTGAATTCATTGTGACCAAAAGGCTTAATTTTTTGAGTTTTCCGAGAGGCGTATTTTTTTAATCTACAATATCGATTACGAATAGTTCCATAAAAAAAATACAGGGGAAACCGTGGCCATTCAATACTTCCAGGTATTCCAATCCACTTCGATTGAAATATTTCACACTACACGACTATAATTCAGTGGAGATTCATCAATCAAATAGATATTATTGACTGTTAACGAGGGTTTACAAAAAATATTTGCCATCAATTTGAATAATAATGATAACCACCCACAAGATCACTTTTTGAAGTAATTGTGTGTGGGCTTTAATGATTCAATAAGAATTTCTTCTGCTTCAGAGTTCCCTATTTCCGTTCGTTAAATTGTGACTTCATCAGAAAAATTAACTAAACATCCAGTGAACTCGTGTGTATATGATATTTTGTCGAGTAATTGTCGAAAAAAAGGGATAATATTCAATAGCGAATTCTAATTGGAATTTTCGATAAACTTGGATTTGACAAAGAAAGTGATTCCCAAAACGTAATCAAAGGAAGTATAATTTTATTGAAAATTTTTCACTTCTAAATTTTAACAAATCAAATGCAGTTATTTTGAAACGTCACCATGTCAACAAAAATTTTCAGAAAATTTTCAATTCAAAATCGTGACATGAATTATATATGAGCGCACAAACTTCAGAGTTATGTGCATAAGCAAATTGAATTCAATGGTTCTTTGATAAAGAATGAATATTTAATCATAACTGTTTGAACAAAAATGACATGGCCTACTTCACAATTTTGATAGCGGTCTGAAAATCAGGTTTGTTCTTCAATTTTATTAAGTTTCGGTGTTAATTTATCTCTCCGAATATCACACCTGCTTGACATATTCTTGGTATTTTTTTGTTAATCATGAATACTTCGAGAAAATTATCGCTCCCTAATTTTGGAATTATTCGAGACCTCAAGAAAATGTATGGAAACAATTTGAGCACTTGTGATATTATACGTGATTATTTTGAATACTATTTTTGTTGTAGGATACATATCACCTCAAAAAAAAATATTAGTATATTTTTTCCTATATGCCAAAAGGCAGAAACATATCGGAGCGAATTTATTAATTTGCCCTTCTTGAATAGATAACCGACACTTTTTAAAAATCTCAAAAAAATTAAAAGCGATATTTCTATGCAATTCCAAAAAATTTATTATTTTCTTTCTCCAAAACCCGCCGAATCGATGATATTGCTTCATCATTCACGGCAGCGAGTTAATTTTATTATTTTTTCTCATCGAATCCAGTTGTTCTAAATGGTTTGTTGATATTTTTTACATGTCAAGTTTCACCAGTTTTTGCTTTCTATTTTACTGACTTGTGATACATGTTGACTAGGGTATTCATTTCACAAACAATATAATAAAGTTGGATGAATAAAAAAAATAAAATAAATGGATGCGTGTGAGTAATTGGAAACTAAATTATATTCCATGGATCACTTGATAGTTTTTCAAGGTACAGTATATGGTGCCTTTGATGATGATTTATTTTTAACATTAATTGAGAAATTATTTAAATATCCCAATTATTAATTGGTCTGCAAAGGTATGATTTTGCAATAAAAACAATAATAGATCAGTTTCAGAGTTCCATCAAGAATTCAAAGAATGAGTTTACAAGACAAACAAAATTTGATAATCCCAAAATTCATTTCCCCAGTAATGACTGCACCAAATTGGAGAAAAAACATACCCCGCAATAGAGAATTGACATCGTTTTTGGACCAGGTACCCCACGATCCCCTTACATATTGAATAATGCGTTTGCGTGGCTCGCAAAGTTGGCTTATTATCCTAGGAGTTGTCTGTTATTCTCTACGTTCACCCCATGAACATCACTTTTATTCCCAATAACACCTCTACTCAAATTCAGTAAATTCCATGCATCTGTAAAAATATTTTTTGTTTCTGCGAAAAGAATCGTGTTATCCATTCCACCAAAATTTCCAAGTTACTTCTTCACCTTTTCATTTTGAGAATATTTTTCCATCAATTTATAATTAAACTTGCCTACAATTAAAAATATTCAGTTTCGATATTCGCATCGAGAGATGTTTGAGATATCCATGTATGTTTCTTCAGAAATCGTCCATAATAATATCTCGAAGATACCATATAAGTAATGTGAAAAGATTTTCTCTTTCTACACTGCATGATTTTGAAATTTCGTTCAGATTTGTGGTGATTCTGATTTTCCAATTGGACAGTGTTTATGGAAAAGAGAATGTAATACATCTCTGAAAAAGCTGACCATTTACTGTAGACCGATTCGCCAATAATCTAAAAAGGCGGTTTGAAGAGGTTGAATTATGATGATGACTTTCTGAACCTAACCGCAAAAAATTTAACTAGGAGCGGAAAACAATATATATAAATGTGTTTAAATATATCCCGAGTCAAAATGCGTCGCTGTCAAATACTTTCAGAGGACGAATATAATTTTCAGCGCTGTTTTCGGCAACTGAAAACACTCGCATTTCTTCAACCAAAACACCACACACCCGAAATCATGTGTTCATTGCACGTAAAAGTGGCGTTATCCACAATTTCTTTGTTTCTTACATTGCAAACAAAACAACATACTTAATTTCTCATGGCTGTAGACTGTATATCATATTTATAGCTGTATTATCTTGACCAAAATTGTGACATAATTAAACTTCACTGAAAAAAATGAATTGTTGGAATACAATTTTAATGGATAAAAAATATTTCATAAATGAAACCAGTGACATATTGTTATTGAAAAAATAACGTGAGTATAGAACAGTGTAGATAACAGAATAGAAATAGGCAGACGTTGAATAAATAAATAAAAAAAATATTCAAGTAGAAATTCGAAATCGACATTTTCTTTTTACTACCAAGAATGAAAACAAGGGGATAACATTACGTTGTCACCTAACCCCAAAAATGTTTAATAGTAAATTCTGTTTTATCCATAAATTTCCTTAGGTAAATCCTACAATTTCATTGTATTAGTCGAGTTTTATACAGAGATAGTCATCAATCACAGCACACTGAAGATGAGGGTTGCAACTCTCGAAATGCATATGTAACAAGATCAATATATCAAGAACCTTGAACTTCAATAAATATCAATTTCTGTCAAAACAGTCATTTCCCAACTCCAACTTTCTGGAACTACACTATGAGAAGATGGATGGAGATGAATTTCCAAAAAAATATCTATTCACTGGAATTTAATCGTGATATGTGAGGACTTTTCGTGTCTTTCAAATCAATAAAAGAGTTGATGAAAAATGAGGGGAAACTCTGATCAAAAATGGCACGTGAATGTCTGGATATATAAAGTTTAGGTATATACTGAGAAGGATTATACAGAGTATCTCAAGAAGCATAGCTTACGAAGGAAAATTTGAACTGGCAAATTATTGAAAAATGCATCTAGCAAATCCCATAACAAGTCTATCAAAAATGATTCATATTGGAATATTTTTAGAATACATAGAATTACCACCATTTGTATATGCAGTCGAATCGGATGAGAAATTCAGAAGATTTCAATTAATTGAAATTCCGCAATATTTTCAAAATAATGAGTGGACTTCTTCTATTATTTTTATCAAATGGTGTACTTAGTAACTGAATTATTGGTGGAGTTCATATAATTTAACGATACCTTGGTATCGTTGCACGCTATTGTATTATGCTGAGAATAAAATTCAGTATTATCCATCCATAATACAAATGAACTGGTATAATTTCAATGCCTACTTCAATATGCAGTTTTACTCTTTAGTATTCTCACTCTTGCTTAGGAAGTAATCAATTATCATCACAACGTTAACCAGCTTCTATTAGAAATGTGCATATTCATATTTGTAACAAACCATCTGAACCCAGAGATTTGTATGTTTAGTGTTATGGTGTGGGTTTGAGATCAATTATGAAAATGATTGAAATATTTCAAACATAAATATCTTTCAGTTTTCTTCTTATCATTAATGGTCTCGAATATAATATGTAATGTAATTCTGACCCGTTTTTCATTCTGAACTTTGTTCAGAATCTCAATTTGTTTCATTCATCGTATTATATCGAAAATGAACTTTACCAAGAGCCTATTTATTTTATGTATATTCATTGAGAAAATCATCCTTAAATTTCCAGACACACATACGGGCATTTTTTTTTCATACATTTTTACGCTCATATATAAACATTTTAATTTCAATTTTATTCTTTCCAATCGTCATTCGAATATAGAAGTAGAAAATTTTCAGACAATCTGCTAGTTTCGTTGTTCATCTTCGGCCTATTTGACAATATTAGGAAACAGTCAAAGATTCAGACTAAAAATTTAATCATCAGAATCAGTATTTAAATTAGTGTGATGGAAAGTTTATTGTCCATATATTTATATTCTAATGTTATTCTCTCAACGAGAAAAAATCTGGGTTAATGTATTTTACAACAGTACTCCATTAATTCGATGTCGAATTCAAATAACACACTCACCTTATACATGAGTCCGAACTCTTCATAAGGTAATTTCTGTTCCTTAGGAACAACATCTTTGGCTAATTTCAGCAAGGGATCTTCATAGCCCCACAGGAGCTGTCCCACTGTCACTTCGACAAATGGTTTGATTTTCAGAATGTCCATGATACTGGCCATGGCAAGTCTCAGGAATCTTGCTGCGTGTTTAGACTGGGATGTGGCGCTCTAAAAAAAAAATGTATTAATCCCAAGTTAATGAAACAAATATTCAAGCCTGATATGACAATTATCAGAATTTTCAAAGCTATGAGCAGAATACATTCAATTATCCCCTGATTTGAGTATTTAATAGAATATATTTCTTGAATACTCATATACAAGCTCAAACAATTCTAGTTGGCAGATATTTGAGATATATATATATATATATATATGTATATATATTATATATATATATAGATATATATATGTATATATATTATATATATATAAATACATTTCACTTGACACACCTCATAGAGTGCACCTTTATATATATATATATATATATATATATATAAATACATTTCACTTACACACCACATAGAGTGCACCTTTATATATATATATATATATATATATATATATATATAAATATATTTCTTACACACCACATAGAGTCACTTATATATATATATATATATATATATATATATATATATATATATAAATATATTTAATTGAACAAATAGAGTAAACTTTTAATATATATATATATATATATATATATATATATGAAAACAGAATTCAGAGTAATATTCTTTTAAAGAAAATAAGAAGATTTTCAAGAGGGATTCGCAGTTTCAAGTTGATATCATTCTGCATACAGAGGCAACATTTTTATTGAAATTGCACTGATAACTCTTCAACCATAAATTTGAGGATGTCAAATAAGTTACATGGGAGAAAATTCCGTCTAGCGATGGAAAATATATCCAGTTTATTTTTTGGAATACAGTGCTGTGTCAAAGCACTCTGCTCAGTGCTCGTGAAGCCACTCAAAGCACTTTTGTGCTCGTAAGCACTATGCTCCCGAGCACTTTTTGGGACACTGCTTAGTGCTTCGAGCATTTTACAAAAAGGTTTGAGTGCTTAGTAATCCCGAAAAGTGCTCCGGATCACCTTTTGGGATTACTAAGCACTAAACCTTCCTTTACCTATGAATCTATGAATGTTGTCGAAACATAAAAACGCGGCCGGCGGCACCCATGGCACTACTTCGCGTCCGCGATCTTATATTATGCATGTTCGAGAGAAAACTTGAATGCCTAACAGTTTCGCCCTTTTGAAAAGTGCGTAATGCTCGCTAGGTTGGATAACTTTCTGAAAATCTCACTGATTGCGAACATTTCGTAAATGAAAGTGCTTAGTGTTCGGAGCACTTTTCGTCAGTGCTCGGTATAGCTCTGTTGGAATATAAGAAAATAAAAGCACCGTTATATTTCATTGGTTATGTTTTCGATATTCTGAAGGTTCTCCTGTTTCAGACATTTAGAAAGTTATTAGAATATATATTTTATCAAGCATTATCTAATGTCATTTTCAACGTTTCTTATTCTGGGCAACTATTTATTCTTTCGAAACGGACCTGTTTCTGGGGAATCTGAATTATGGGTGTTTATATATAGTACATATAAATATATATAAACATATTATAATTCACCAAATATAAACAGATCTCCAATCAACAATACTGCCCAAATCACTTCGCGGACTTTTCATTCCTCAAAAAACATGGCTAATCCTCCTTCTGATAATTGACATGATCTGAATGTCGTGATTTCTCAGTTTTCTTTCCTAATATTCAGAAGCAGTGGTTTAGAATTTCGTTGCACATAAATTCCTTCAGGTATGTACAAATAATTCCGACATTATAATTTGTTCAATTTTCGCCGGTGAGCACACTTCCCCCAAACGGAAATTTTGCCGAATCCTCTGTTGTTTGAGAGATATGGTTCTTCAAGGAGCTCAACATCTATGAACCTGGGATCTCGTGCTCATTGATAATATGCCTGCAGCTGCAAATATGCTACTACTTTACAGTTATTACGGCCTTCAACGCGCACCTTTCTTGTCGGGTGGTCACCCATTCAAGTACTAAACGCGCCCGACATTGCTTGGATCAGATATCGATAAGACTTACGTCAACCTGACCAGCCGCCGGTTCCCATATTCTCATAGCATTTATTCATGAGGAGTCGATGATCAAGGTTCCTGCACAAAAAGCCCAGATGTACCGGCAAAGTATGCAAACTGCATTTCAGCACACCCAGCCAACTATAAGAAGTGCAAAGAACACTTAGAAAAACTTGCTCAAAGAGACGCCTAAATGCAGGGACACCAAATACCAGTACATAGCCAAAGAAAGCTAACTCACCCCACAGTAGGCCAGGGAGAAAGCCAACCCACATGGCAAAAAAATACAAGAAACCTGACAAAGCCAAGAGAAGCGGAAACATAACCCAAAGCAAATCTTGATGCTACCACAAACAGATTTACAGGAAGTATTAAGCAAAATACTTCTCATAATTACTGCACAAACACAAATACTTACAGAAATTCAAAACAGACTCAAAATACAAACACAAACACTCCAACAGCTTGTCACAATGCAGAATGTGGCTGCCTCCCGGGACGTGTGGGGACGGCGGCATACGCCGCCCACCCCCTCGCACGGCCCGGAAGGACAAGCTGAAGAAACATAACTAAGACATGAAAACTAAAAACTTCAAAACAGAAAACTCCAAATACCGAACACAAATCACACAAACATCCAACCTTAACTCAAAACACACTCAAACCACCCTCAAACTACTCAAAACCACCCTCAAACTACCCTCAAATAAATACACAAATCCACAAATTACCCTCGAATTTTCCCCAAACCACCCTCAAATCACCCTTAAATCACCCTCAATAACACTCAAACAAAACTCAAATCAATCACTCAAATCAACAATCAATCAACACACACACTCTCCACCAGGTTTTTCACTTTACACTTTTCCTGGGAATCTACATGAATCCAAATACACAAAACACAATACACATAACGAAATCATTACAAACATCGGCATAAACGAAAGTAGGAGGCCGAACAGACACACTCTTAAACAAGCTTAGAGTGTTGAGATCTGCTGGGAGGGGGACATCCCTCACTCGTTCGATGGGAGCAGCCCGTCTTTGGGCTGGACCTCGCCTGGAGGGCTTGCAAAGGCCCTCCGGAAGACGTTCGGCCCTCTCCGGACTGCGGGATGCGCAAACATCTCGCTCTTTGTATATTTCTATATATTATAATTAGTTAGTTTCTAGTTTAAGGCATGAAATGTATTTCAAAAAATTCAAAATGAATCTTATTGGATTGGATAATCAAAATTCAGGAGTGAAATAGAGGGCCACTGCCTTTGAGCAAAATTGAATTGAAAACGCTGTCAATCCAATGGTATTCTCTTCGTCTTGACTGGAAATGGTTCAGGTGAGTATTTATGATACATGTTAGTTACTTGATTCAGTTTGAACATATGTATTTTATCTCACCTAAATCCATTTTTTTCTGTCAAATGTGCTTAGGGATCAAAAAGTTCAATGATTATTTCAATTAGTTGACACTTCCTCCTCTTGATTTTTCATAGGAGTAATTTTTTGTTTTCCCACCCTCTTAAAAATTATAAACACTGATATTCCTGTGAAGGAAAAATAATGCCGCGTTCATATTTTGCAGGTAGTATTATATGCATTAGAAGAATACACTGTACAAGGACTACGATCTGTGAGGTGTTCAAGGGGTGGTGCTACCCTCCTTGAACATTCGGAAAACTTTTTTTTTTTCACAGAGCTAATTCAATTTGGAAGGCGTCCAAGCCTGAAAACATAAAATACTGATTTTGTTACGGAAAAAGAAATTGCCGCGTTCAAATTTTACAGAGATTGTTTCATGCATAAGCAAAATAGAATATGCTGAAAATTTCGATTTGTAAGGTGTCCATGGTGTGATTCTGACCTTTCCAAAGAATGTATCTATTGTATAAAACAACCTCTGCATAATATGAAGTTGGCTATTTTTTTCTCTTTATAGATTTTTTTTTATTTTCCGTATTTTGGAGTATAACTAGAAGCGCATTGATGGTTCAAACAGCTTCTAAGGCAATGTATAGAAACATAATATATCATGCCATTACAAATATTCAATATATTTCATTCATAAACGCCGTCACTGGTCTTCGAGGATGAGCTGCCAACTTCACACAACTGTTTTCCATATGAGATAGCAGAAGTTGATGATATTTTGCCAGCCCTTAAACCAAGAAAAAAAAAAGATATTCTGTCCTATAAAACCAAACCAGCAAGTAGCAACTCAGCGTTGGGTTATATGCCTAGCAAATTGTAGAAGGGCAAGAGTTTCCAAACCTAGGGGAGGTAGATATCACCCTGTCAAAAGCATTACCATCAATTTACCTTTCGTTCTCCCTACTGGGGAAAAGGATAATTATATTAGAACTGAAATATTGACAAGAGTATCATTGCACCCTGATCAGCATGCTTATAGGAAGCACAGATAAGAAATTACTCGAAATAAAGAAACATCTAGCTCTGCCCCTTTAGACAAATAGAGCATTCAGCAAAACCTCTCACTAGGCACAAGGACTGGACAGAACTATATCCTCATGCCACAAGAATCGCTGAATTGAAGGCAGGCCACAAAAACATTCAAGTAATTACCATCAAAGGGTATATTATCAGTCTCAATGTGGAACCTAGTGGTGGATGAACTACTCGAGCTGCTGGAAGGAACCATATGAGGGACTAGAAAGTGGTACCTTCAATTGGGGTTGGAAATTAATTCAACGAAAACCACAGGAACATCAAAACCTGAAACAGGTTCGCCTAGACGAAGCAGCCGTAGAATGGAAGCAAGAAAAAAGTATCGGGGCTCATCCTAGACTCTAAACTACCTCGGAGCCAAAACGTACAAAAGGTCAATAGCAACCAGGATCTGGACTCAGCGGATCGCCAAAAAAGGCCAAATCTAGAGGCAGGTATAAACAATCCATCTTGTCAGACTATCAGGGTACACCATTCACTATCGATTTGGGAGAATACAAGTGCATAGTCTTGAGAAAGACGAGAGAACGCCCATCTCCTCTAAAGAAGATGATGAGCAGAGCATAAGTAGCATTCACATCACAGACAGTTTTACTGAAAAAACATCATCCGAGGAAACAGTCATGCAGATCAAGAAATATG
This sequence comes from Gonioctena quinquepunctata, assembly GCA_018342105.1. Taxonomy (NCBI): domain Eukaryota; kingdom Metazoa; phylum Arthropoda; class Insecta; order Coleoptera; family Chrysomelidae; genus Gonioctena; species Gonioctena quinquepunctata. The sequence goes on along the minus strand of JAFIRS010001812.1, from coordinate 199,168 downwards.
GAGAATGGGAGGACAGTACCCTTACATGTGAGGAGTGATCTGAAATGGGATCACACCCACGCAGAATGAAAACAAGCAAGATGGATGGCATCAATATCACCCAAGTGAACACCCATCATACTAAGGGAGCCTTGGCGGTAACCTCCAGTAAAAACCATCAAGGAATCGTGCTGATCCAAGAAACATGGGTCTAGACAGATCGGGTTAGGGAAATAAAATGTAAGGTTGCAAACGTTATATACCATTTATGCGACAACGCACCGAATACGGATAGTATGGTGGAGAAAATCCTTAATTATTTATGTTCTAGAAATTATTACGAGAGACCTCGTTCCAATTCAAGCATACCTCTGATATACATAGACAACGTTGGGAATACCCTCACGAGAATAACTAACAGAACTACAGCGAGAATCTTACTGCCTACAACGAAGAGATGAGAAAAGCTAAGAGCAACAGCTGTAGAAAATTCTACCGGGAGATCGAATCTACACGCAAAACTATACAGAGTCACTCCAAAGGGTGACACATCAATGACTCTGAGAAAGCCAAATGGAAGCTTCAAGGCAAATGAGTGTAATGATAAATGAACTCTTCTGCAGTCTGACCGAACACGGCGTGTTATATCGGGTTCAAAGAGGAGTCAATCATACCATAAAATAAAGGGCCAATCAGATGGACCCAATAAGTAGCCTCCACAAAGAAAAATAGATGGGCAACTTGATTAGGGGAAGACAGAGGAAAGATGCCTTTTCCTAGATAAAACACTAATCTGGAACAACCATGGAGAAAAAGTAACCAATTCAGATGAGAAACCCAAGAACGCCCCAATAGTGTAACCATACCGAAATATAGTGCCAATCAGAAGGTCCAAATGTCAACCCCAATAAGTAGCCTCCACAAAGAGAAATAGATGGGCAACTTGATTAGTGGAAGACAGAGGAAAGATGCCTTTTCCTAGATAATACGCTAATCTGGAACAACCATGAAGAAAAAGTAACCAATTCAGATGAGAAACCCAAGAACGCCCTAATAGTGTACAGAAACTTTGCAGGAAAAATAGGTAATGTAACCCAAAACTCTACAATGGATGCACACAGCGATAGTGAGACCAATATATACCTGAAAGCATTTTCCGAAAAACGTGGCACTGCAACCTATCACTACTAGAAAGGATGCGAAGAAAACCGTGGAGACAGTCCAGGATTCGCATGCTTTTGCATTACATTGCATCATAGGGAAGAGAGCTGTATTGTTAGCTTATCTCAGGTTGGTAAAATTCAAAAGAGTCTATTGCCATGTTTCCATTTTCTGGTAGAGAGCAATTGCGACATCTACTGAATCCAAAAGTTGTGTCATTTACTCCTCTGTTATTGAATATTTGAACAGCTTCGAGTAGAGTGTTGTCAGAAGCGCATTATATGTTCAGAAAGGTACATATCACGGTCTTCACATTTGTCAGTGAATTTCATTTTTCAGTTGAAGTAGTGACTTTCCGTAGATTTTTCCGCTTGATAGGCAAGCTGATCCAAGTGCATAGCACCTGATCCAAGATTTCTGTTCTGATTTCTTTCCATCATTTTCAGGGCAGAAGATTTGAGCCTGATTGGTATCAGAGATCTTTTCTGCTTTTCTTATGAAGGTGATGATGACTCTTCTCCATATTTCTGGTATGTATCCCAGTTCTAAGATACTCCGATATTTGCGAACTATGTGTGCTAGGGTATTCTCTTGCCCTTCTGGAGTAGGGCTGGCCAGATTCCATATTGAATGATTGAAAGGTGTTAATGGTCCATTCCACTCATTTACTAGAACATATGTAGCGAAGCCATTGGTTTGGCTTCCCTGGTGGGAACGTTTTTGTTCTCAGAACAATGAGTTTTTAACAAGGGTGGTCTTTTCCCCCCATTTGCCTTGAAGCTTCTATTTGGCTTCCTTAGAGCCATTGATGAGTTACCCTTCGCGATGACTTTGTATAGTCTTGCGTAAAGATTCGATCTCCTGATAGAATTTTCTAAAGTTATTGGTCTTCTTATCTATGCGTTGTAGGCGGTGAGTACCTCGCTGTAGCTCTGCTAGTTTCCATTACAGTCGGCTCTGTTAAATGTCCATATTTTGGATCTCAATACCTACTCATTGAATGGGTCAGCTCGATTCATAGGCATCAGTTATTAGCTCAATATCTTCCGTGGGATCATTTCCCAGGTCTAGATGGTGTCTAGCTCTTCCGATCCAAATTTGGATAAGGTGTTGCTTTTTTTCCAGTTTGGTTGCTATGGAAGTGGTCTTGAATCTTACTTCAATACACATCTTGTGTGAGAGTGTTGCAAAAAATTCACTCAGAATGATAGAGAAGAGGAAGATTAGGCAAACGATTATATACTCCCTTGAACACATACATACATGAAAATATTTTGCGAAAAACGTGGGACTGCAACTTATCGATACTGGGAGAATGCGAAGAAAACCGTGAAGGAAGTGCAGGATTTGTATGCTTTTGCTTCACTTTACATTATAGTGGAGAGAGCTGTGTTGGTAGCTTATCTCAGGCTGGCGAAATTCGAACTTTAGAGAAAAATGCAATGTAAGGGTCCCACTCCCTACTGAAGGAGTATACCTGGCTGATCTACCAACAGACGAGATCATAAAAAATCAGTTTCGATACATAAATTCGCGTCGTGCTAAACAATTGAGGAGAGTGGATCACCCACACTGATCAACGAGAAAAATGGAGCTGGCATCTTTGGAACCAGATATCCCGAAACCATGTTGAAATCCCCCAACGGAAATAGATGCAATAGACATATGCCAGTTCAACTTTGACAGGAACAGATGAAAAAGAACGTTGCCAATTCGAAGATAAAATAAAAATCAGGTAGAAACAACAAAATAATTATTTTTTTGGGTGCCAGATCACGTTGAAAAGAAGTGGAACGAACAAGTGGATGCCTTGGCACGAAAGGAGGCATCAACCCAATTATTCGGGCCAGGACCATTCTGCAGCCTAAGAAACTCTTATTCCTAGGAGTAGCTCAATAAGGAGAAATTAGCATTGAGAAAAACCCAATATGTAACAGTTTACAGATCTCCTCGGCAACTTCAACCAAGAAAGATCCAGGACATCAGTCAACCTGAGCAAGAGGAGTCAATGAGAGGACTTTTGACAAAACGCCGTATAACGAATCTGAGAAAGTGAAGAAATCCAAAATATGTTTGTGAACAAATATACCTAGTGTGTTACTATTGTCTCTTTTCGATTTCTTTTCCAAAAGTCTCTGAAAAGAAATTCGGTGTCTTCAGAGTACAGCACAAAGACAAATCTTCGAATTCACCGAAAGAGACCTCTTTTTAATTTTCAAATAAAATTTCCAGTGACTTTCGATACTTTTCTAACTCTCTCAAATAGTTTTTTTTTTCAAATCAAGCAAAATTCATTCTCAATTGAATATAAAGATTTTTCTGTGAATTGAAAACCAAACCATAATGAAGTTATTTTCGTGAATATCTAACAGAAAACAACTACTTTCTCCACTAAAGCTATGGTGGACATTGATCCATACTGAAAAAAAATATGAAAGTAAAAATTTGATTTTCTTTTCCAGTCTTAATTGAGAACTCATATAGATGAATGAGATAATAATAATCTTTATTTAACAAATATAAGGGGTATCTTACAACAATAAAAAATAACTGAATAAGCTGATGAGCAATAAGTGCTATCACACTTGTTTTGCGGAAAAATTGTATGGTTATGCCAAAAAAAAATTATAAAAATTATTACAAAAAATGTTTTGAGATATGCAGATATTCAACAATGTGGTTGAAAGTAACATGTTCACATAATGAGCAATGAAATAACAAATACATAGTATATAATGAGAATAATAATGGATAGTAATGAGAATAATAATGAATAGATAATTTACTCCTTGTTTAGTAAGCAGCAGACAGTAACATACTAGGGTTCAGGATTTGATTAGCTGACGGGGGCATCGAAATAGTGGTGAACTAGTTGTCTTTGATTCTCAAGTATGAATCTCTTCAATGCTTTTTTGAATTCAGGAGGATATATCAATGTTTTTAACCGTTTAGGTAATTTATTATACAATTTCGGTGCCAAATAATTGAAGGAGCGTTGTGTCATTGTTTTCATCATGCAAGGTACTAGATGTTGATTTCGATTTCTTGTATAGTATGAGTGAGTTACCACCACTGGTGATATTTTGTCGGTGTGAGAAAAAAGTATAGTTGTCTGATGTCCAATAATTTTTGTTTCTAGGTATAGTTGATCTGAGTCGTACCTTCGACCTTCAGAAAAAATTAGTTTGAGAGAGTGTATTTGAATTATTTCTAAAAGATGTATGTAGTTTTTTAATGGTGAATTTGATATGAGAGTCCCTTCTCAAGTGTGAATCGATGATGACTCCCAGATATTTTATTTCTTCAAGCGGGGAAATATGGTAGGTCTGGTCATGTATATTTTGGGTTAAGTTATCGAATATCGGTTTTCCAGTTCTGTTACAGCTTGTTTTCACCAATATGAAGGAAAATGTTTTCCAAGAAGGAGCACTCACCAGAAGTCATTTGTTACATCGATGAGAAACACTGAATTTTGCTCCGATGTTTCCATTTCACAAGGCTTAGAGATCGTCCAATCAATGACGGTAAATATACGTCAAGATTTGTTCTCTTTCTCAAAGTGAGCAACAATAAAAAATGAAAAAATAAATTACGTATGGTGTTTTTTGACATTACTACATTTGTAGGTGATATCGAAGAAAATAATTATTTTGAGGGCAAATTAGGAAATTCATTACATGATATAACTACGCCCAATACCATATAATATCGATGTCATTATATAAGCAGATGAAATATGTTTGAAATTACCAACCCATTCGTAGAGAAAGTTTGTACAGAAACAAATAATAATCAACGTCGTTGTTGAAATAACAGTCGATTCTGTTCGACAACTCGATACATAAGATATTAAAATGTCCAAAGGACAACAATGGAGAAATAATATTGGTTTTCTTACATTGTTTCAAGGAATAGATCACAACTCTGTTATAGGAATGGAGAAATGGTCACGCTTAATTTATCAATAGTAATTATCCACTTTCACAAATATAAATTAGAATATCACGGAGTTGAATGAATGAGAGTATTGTATTGAAAAATCCATCGAGTGAGAGTGCTGACTATCTAATGAAACAATAACAACAATCCGTTTCTCTATTAAATATACTGGATTGATCATTGTTCGTTCATTACACTTTGAAAACACAACACAATAATGCACTCTGACAATCCAAATTCACTCTCCAAAATATACCGCGTACCGAACCGCACAAAATAATTAACCTTGAACTCGTTATGACCGGATAACCGAATGAATAATGCTTTTGCGGTTCGCCCACCTTACGCCGGCTCTGAACCATCGGCCATGATGGACGAATATATGCGTTCACGAACGTGTAGAGGGCATAATCGCCTGTAACTGCCCATTAGATCAATGATATTTAATGATCGTGTCAATCATAGCCCATTCTGTGATCGTCCATCATGGCCGATGGTGTAGAGGAGATGGTATATCCTCGTTCTTTCCATCGGAAATCCCCTGGCCATTGCACCGTCTGGTAAATGGAAGGTTAACAATGCAGGGTGGTACCGTACTTATTTTTCAACAATATATTCCAAAAAAATGTTGAATGTACTCCGCCATAAAAATTCTAATCATAAGAAAATTGACAATTTTTTTACAAAAATAGCTAAATGAATATACATAATATATCATATAATAACTTCAGTATGAATGCACTCTGAAACTAAAAGCTATTTCCACCGTAAATTGTGAAGGGTCAACTGGGGTAATGGTTAACAAGGGGTAATTGTAAACACGCCAATAACTTTTGAATTTGGCGGGTTATAGTTTGCTTCCAAACAGTGCGAGATGCCACCACGCTTCTTCTATTCAGTCCCATGCCAGCCGTGTAATCTGTTGCATTGTTTTTTTTTCAAGTTCATTTGTGATATAAATTCAAAATATTTAATCATTTTGATTGTGAAGCATAAATAAAAAAATTAGGGTTAACCACTGGTAAGTTGAATTCCATGGCATATAGTTATTCTTGAGGGTATATTCAACGTTTTGATGCAGGCAGAGATCTTGGGTTGTATTGCCCTCTAATTTACTGGAGGTGTTTACATTTGCCCCAGAATTTTCTGAGATACGGGTATATGTAAACAATCTCTTAAGCAAATGTGAACACGTCTAATTATATACTTTTATATATTTTCAGGCAAAAATGGTCCGAAATTATGTAAGAAAGAAGCCTATTACTCAGCGGTACTCTGAAGCAGGTCTGGTACATGTACATGATGTGGTCAACCACAATGAAAGCTATAGAGAAGCCCAGACCACCTACAATGTTCCAATTGCGGTAATTTATCATCGTATCAAGGGTAGAAAAAATCAATTGAAGGTGGTCGTCATTCTGTGTTGCCTGAAAATGTTGAGATGACGATTGAAAATTGCCTGAATGCGTTCGCACAGGGGTTGGCTTTGTGATCGCAAAGAATTGTACTCAGTTGGAGACTATGTGAGATCCAAGGGATTAAAAACACCCTTCAAAAATAACATACCGGGGTATGATTGGTATGCAAATTTTATGAAACAGCATCCATCTTTAGCTTTCAAGATGTCAGAACATCTTCAGAAAATAAGAAAAGATGCCAGAAATCCATTCGTAGTATATGACTTTTATGAAAAACTACGTGAGTTGGTTAAAAAATGTGGGCTCATTCGCGATGATAAAGGATATTTTATATTCTATGCTGATGGAAGTGGCTCAACAGTGACCCTTTTTGAGTTGGGGCTATAGGCGAAAAAGGGATTCCATTGTCTAGGGTATCAGGGGGCTCAGGAAGAGAATCTACTTCTGTCCTAGCATGCATTGCTGCAGATGGATCATTCCTACCTCCGCTCATTGTGTTTGAAAGAGCTGCTGTACAAGCCTGTTGGACTTCTGAAAATGCATATCCGGGTACAATATATGAAGCATCTTAAAATGGGTGGATGAAAGAGCACCACTTTTATTCATACCAAATGTCAATAACCTGCAAAAAGAACGGGATATGCCTGACTAGACTGCTCTTTTGTTATTAGACGGGCTGCAGCAGCCATATTATTGTTCGGATAATAGACGCTGCGCTTGAACACATTTCATCACTTAGGTTCCCAAGTCATCTCAAAATAGGATGCAACCACTAGATAAATGCGTATTCGGTCCTATCAAAATCAAATGGGACAGAATTTCGATTGATCATGGAAAATCTGAAATGGGAAAGTCTTGTAGACGTTTGACCAGACATAAGTTCTCAGAATGATTGGAAAATGTATGGAAACAAGGCATGAGTCCCAAAAACATAATTTCAGGCTTCCAAACGACTGTAATTTTTTCATTAAATTCTCTGGAATGTTCCAAAAAATATTTTGATCTAAATTCATTGCGAAAGTATAGAGAACATCAAAGCACTTCCAGTAACAAAGAACTAGGAAGCATTTCTGAGGCATTACCTGGAGCCTCGTCAAGCCAACATATCTAAATAGGGAGCATTACTGAGGCATTAACTAGACCCTCGACGAGCCGAAATAACCAGATGGAATCAGATGTACCCATATTGACAAGTGACTATAATTTAGCACTTCCAGTAACAAAGAACTAGGAAGCATTTCTGAGGCATTACCTGGAGCCTCGTCAAGCCAACATATCTAAATAGGGAGCATTTCTGAGGCATTAACTAGACCCTTGACGAACCGAAATAACCAGATGGAATCTGATGGACCCATATTGACAAGTGGCTATAATTTAGCTGAATCAGAACACCAAGATGCCACCATAATAGTTGGGACTGCAAATAAAAATCCCAAAGACCTTCCTCCCAATGCTATCATTAGTCTATTCTCCGAGAAACTGGATGAATGTGTTGAGAATTCTTCAAAAACATCGGGTAATGCTGGGAATAAAAAAGTTATTCCGCGGCCGAAACAATCCAGATATGGAGAAGTTTTAACGACAGAAGGAGTTATGAACAAGCTAAAAGAATCCGAAGAGAAAAATAAAGTTAGACAGATTAAAGGGAAAAGAGTTCCAAGAAAACAGAAGACGTTAATTATAAACACGGAAAGATATCAATAACAAAGAAGCAGAAACCAAAGAAACATATTCTTTCATCTGATAGTGAAGAAAGTGTTGCTAGCTCAATTCATTTGACAAACGATGACTCTGATGACGACATGCTCCCACTTCCCTCATTTGTTCAACCAAAGCCTGTTGATTATACAGAAGACATGAGAAGACATTAAGACAGTTGTTTTTCTCCTGGTGAAATTTTCTGGAGGGGCAAGAAAAGCGATTCTTTACAAAAACGTCTGTATAGTTGAAGGAAACCATGAAGAGGATAGCGAAATTGCTATTGTGGGATTGCGCGCGCTCAATACAGCCTGTTGTGATTTTCATATCAATGAGAGTGTGGAGTTTTTCATACAAATAGACATGGTTGTAGCCATTCTTCCTCAGCCTGAAATAAAGTTCGAAAAAAAAAATTTTTTTTGGAACAATAGACGTCTTCGAGAAACCATAATTATGTATTTGATATATATATATATATATATATATATATATATATATATATATTTGATTGTATAAATATTCCTACTAAGTATAAGGAAAACGTTTGTATTTCGCTTCGAATAAATAATGACATTATATGGGTAGGTAGCTTTATTGTTCAGAATTTTTATTTTTATCATGGGGCAAATGTAAACAACCAACTTACGACTTGAACTGATGCGAATTAGTTTTACTGTGATCATTTGTTCAATATTACCCCACCTATTTGAATGTAGAATACAGAAAAATTATTTCGTTTACATTCATCTCGAATTTCGTTTACCATCACCCCAAATTTCTAAAACACGAAAAAAAAATCCGGGGAATTGTAAACATTGAATATATTTTCCAAAATGTATTTTTCCAAGTTCACTATTGAAATCCAGGTAGAATATACCTTAGAATATATCCTTATTAGAAATGAGCACTTTATATTCAATATTTTTCAATTCACGACTGGAGGAACTTTAGTTCATCAAAACTGTTTACAGTTCCCCGATTAGCCCTATACAGCCCTTGTAGCCTAAGTAGCCATTGGAAATTTCATCTGCGAAGAAAATAACTCTGGGAGTAAATATGAAATTAAATCTGGAATAGTTCTATGTAGATAATTATAACGCCATGGTTATTGTATTCGGGCCTGCCGGAAAAAATGCCAGCATCCTCATTTTTTGCCGGAATTTCTAATAATAGAGAAAAGTTGTTAATGAATAGATTAATTTGAGTATGATTTGTTGAATATTACTGCCACATTCATGTTTTCAATAAACACAAGTTTTCTGTGATCTTATCATTGGCAAATATGTCATTGACAAATAACGAAGTATTTGGTACAAACTAATATCTTAAATATTAACTTTGTTATTTTGTTGGAACAAACTTTCCGAAATGTTATTATTGAATTGATTTATTGTAAATAATATTGAAAGATAGCTAGTTGTTCATAAAATAGGTGATCGCAATTTAGCATACATAAATGATTTTTCAAGAGTTAACCACCCATCCATTGCGTATCGTTACTCCATTCTGCGCATGGCAAGTCCGAATGCCTTTCGTTTTACGCAACTCTTCCGTCATCTTTATAGTGTATATAGCTGCACTGTTCGGCCTTGGATCTTAGATGCACGTCCAGCGTGTGAACTTATTTCCTCAAAATGAATATATCATGTCATTTCTATTGAAGTTATTCTTACCAAAGATATACACGAAGAAGTGATTGGCTGTACAGGATATTCCATGACGAGATTTAATGATCAATATCCTTGTTTGTCATGTGAGTTGTATGGTGGATATGTCTATAGGAAAACACAATTCAAGAAGAATATTTTCTTAAAATCATTACTCTTACTTTTTTTTGTCGAATGCAATACCTGGAATGATTCATACACCTACATTTTAATTGTCAATAATAAATCACCACCAACCTTTATGATACAGCGTTTTATTCATAAAAATGGAAAAATGCTAAATAAAGTGAAAACTATGATAGAAAGTGCTCAATATGCAAGAATTGTGGACAAGAAACTTTTTTGAGTTTTGACTCCATGAAAGGCTGCCCTGTAATATTCAAGAGAGCATGGTAGATACATGTTTGAAAAATGTTGAGTCCTATGAGGTCCTTGAGAGAACATTGTATGGGCGGTTTGAGGACGAAAATGGGATCACTTCATAATTTGATTACTCTCGTTTCGGACATCCATCGTCTTAATGGACTTGGAAGGTTTTCACGACGTTTTGAATGCTCGTATCTGCAATCGTCTTCAGTATTCACCTTAAGACGATTGCAGATACCAGCATTCGAAACGGCGTGGAAACCTTTCAAATCCATTAGGACGATGGACGTCCAAAACGAGAGTTATCAAGTTACAACATCGTCTACAACCTTCAAACTTCATAATGTTCCTGGATTGATATTATTATCCATGTGACAGATGTGATCATACCATAACAAAGTCTTGGCTTCAATTTTATCATAATTTGCGGTGTATATATTTATTATTTTTATAACTTTACCACGTGAAGTTAACCTACAACAGCGTTCCAGTAACAAATTATCATTGAAAAACATATTTTTTCGCGAATGTTGAGTAATTTACCAGACCGATTGTTTTTTTTTTGTCCGTTAAATATGCTCTAATTTTCTTGCTCAATGCTGCTCTATATTTGAGTTTCCACTGATACTGTTTTTTGCATTTGTTACTTTATGCTATTTATAGGGGAAGACATATTCAACTACTTCGCGATCCAATGACAACTTTATGTTTGTGCCTCCAACGAATAGAAAAATATTTGGGAATGATGCAACATGCAAGGAATTTCATTACTTTGAAAATTAAAATCACAATCGTCAGAGCATATCGCCTGGAAAATTCATCGAGTGCAAAATGAGATCCTATTATAATTCATAAAAGTTGTTTTTCCTTTGTAGCTCCATGCTAATCATAACTCCGCGCTGTAATGACAAATCTATATTTGTATCTCCAACAGATAGGAACATATTTGGGAATTATTTTTTCACAATTCAATACTCCTTCTGATGCCTTTAAAACAACTGTTCTGGAAGTTATGATCTACTAATAGTCGAAATACTCATACCTGATGCATGCACTTAATATTAAGTCATACTTCGGTGTATTTTATGAATGGAAATTCAGTGAGATCAAGAGCATAATTCGAAAAAAAAACCATTTAGTATTGTAATATTACCCGGGCAGCCGCTTGACTAGCGTACTAGCTCATAAGATCAAAGATGTGAGTATACAGCATGAGGTAGAATAGTTGTTTCTCCAGTCTAGTCCATTGATATCGTCAACAATTAATTTTTCACGAAGTCGTTGTTGAATTGAATAGTCAGCAGAATAATATTTATCTTAATGGTTTCATAACGAATAGTAAACAATCCTCAAGTCATATCGCATTACCAAACATGTTCTGTTTAGTATCTGATTCAGCTTTGTTATTTTTTCCTATGTTGCACTCGGTACGAATAAAACCATCGGCTAAAGATTCTCCGCATATTTAGGTCTCGAAGCATATTCTTACCGCCTGCAATTGAAATTATTAGCAATATGTTGAAAAAAATTAAAAAGTGGGATCTACCAAGAAAAGAGGAGAACAATTCACGAAGTCATTGAGAACTACTACTGAATTTCCTTCATATTATTTTATTTTATCCTTGTTACATATGAGTATACATATACATGTCTGTGAGTATATATGTATATCTATAGGTTAATATATGTATAATTGATCGAAACACATATCACCCTTTTTTTATTATATACATTCTGAACCTACATATTTCAACCTTTGAATGTAAGAATGAACATACTCTTATAAACACATTACATATATGCGCGCAGATTCTCTTTTGCGTTCACTCTTTACACGAAACATAAATACAACCCAACTCACCCACATAAACATCTGTGTATATTTAGCGTGAATTTTATCATTTATTCATTCATTTATTTATATTTAGTATATAGTATATTGTTTCTGATGATCTGAAAATCTTTTGTCAGTTTTCCCAATGCAGCTTCATGAGTTTCTATTTTCTTTTGTGGTGAAACTCTCCTTCATCCTTGACCAGACTGATTTATTTTTTTCATCAGATCAGTTTGTAGTTGCTCAATGGAACACGATTTGTCGTAATTCTTCAAATATTTGTTATTTACTTTTTTTGTAGAGTTAATCCACAGCTATGATTTCACATTTCATGTTTTAACGTCCATGGTTCACATTTTTATTTACTATTGGTAGCACACTCTTGTTTTCTGTCATTCTGAATTCATTTTTTTCTTGTCATCCAACTGATAAGAGATGTTGATCAACTTTTCCTCCATATAGATATCAGAATCGCTCTTATTATACAATTGGAAAACAATATTACCCACCGCCATGAATACTTATATTTTTTCAATATTACTTTTTGAATCATTTTATAATTTCATCATTTATATTGAATTCAATACAAATGAATAGAACAGCTCTATGAATATAATCAATTGAAAATATAATTGAAGTAATTCATAAATGAAAATTAAATGCATTTTTTTTATTTCAAGATATGATAGGAGTAACTTGGCAATATGGGCAATATTCATTCACTAGATTCGAAACGGACAATTTTGTTTATTTTATACACTCTTTGACATGTTTACGGAAACCTCTCTTTACATGCCTGTAGGGACCATCCTTACTCCATCATATTTCTATAGATCAGTTAACTTTCACTTCTTCACTCGTATTAAAATACGTTTATATTCTTTTCAAGAAGTCACGTTCTCCAATTGAAATCATTGACTAATACTCTGAAATGACGTGAATATAATTGTCTTGGAAACATCTACAAGTAAAATGGAGATTATTCATTGAAATATCAGGATATACAAAATATTATTACTTTTATTTCGAATTTCTGAATCAAGTAATCTGGTGATAATATAAAGATTCAACTCATAGACTTGATCTTGAAATTTTGATTTCGTCACAGAAAGTTCATATCAATCGAATCAAGAAAGTCACCTATTTTCTAGCTCTTAATTCTCCCAGAAAATGTTTAATGGATATTAATGACGCTTTCCAGATATGACAAGAGAAAGAATATCATACACTATGAGACTGAAGTGTGAATCTTCAAGTTTGCAAAAAGTTTGTAGCCCCAGCTAAGATACTCAATTCGACTGAAAATAAAATATATAGTTTCGATTCAATCACAACTTTATCAAAGATGAAAGAAACCTCGATTCGCTAGTTTGTTAGTTTGCAACCAAGATCGTGTGAAATAGTAATCGATAATGCCACAGAAGAGACTCTGAATGAGTTCCGTGAGAAAGCCTAGAAAAATGTATGAAAAACAATATAGAGATTCCAAGAAATTATGCGAATGCCAAAACGTGGAATAGTGTAGCAAAAAAGTTGGAAGGTAATTCAAACGCATTATATAAACGCATATCCACAATCAGAAGGATGAATCGATGGCAATCCAATGAATCTAAGATTTCTATGATGATGTCCGCCAATCTGCAAAGGGCATCTTTGATGATAAAAATAGTTTTCTTTGTGTCGTTTCGAGTGTTTTCAGCAATAATATGAAATATGTCAACTATTATATGCTTTATTGGGTGACCACCTGTCAAGGAAGGTGTGCGTTAAAAATGCCCCGAACAACTGCAGCGTAATAGCATAGGCGCAGCTGCAGGCGTCATATCAATGAGCACGAGATATAACGATAGATATGCCGTCCTTCGGAGGGCACGTTGAGATGGCGGCCCCGTGTTCATATTTCACCAATTTTAAACGTTATATTTCAAGGAAAGAATATTATTACAATAAAAAATCAATGTCTCAGTAATTTCACAGATCATATTATAATTTCACGCATTTTATGTGGTTTCAACTACCACTAAGTGAAATTACGGGTTCATATCACAATCAGTATACCCAACCATTCCATTCTAACATTACGAAAGCTTTGACCAGAATCTGATTTTGTTGGGAATCTACTAAATAACATATAATAATAAGAGTAGTATTTATTATATTCACCAATTTGCCTTTCTTGAACATATAGTTACACTTTTCACCTCTAGAGATAGTGGAAACCCCAAAAAGGGGGGGTAATATGTTATGTATGTTTTTCAATATGAAATGAATCAGGTGTTGATATTTCTTCTAATCCAAACACATGTCAGGATGACTGATATTTAGTACCGGCGGATTGGAAAAACCATTTCAGAATAAAAAAATCACATTTCCCTCTTCATATTTCAGATTTATTTCCATTATAAAATTATTGATTTAAGGATGATTGTATAAAGCTACGAAGCTATGTTTCAAAAGGTGGTTCATATATGTATGGGCCCAATAACAGAAATCTCTAGAACTTGAAGCGAAGACTAGCATCAAAGATCTAGATATCATAAACATACCGAATATTCAGCCAATTTGGCAAACAATTTTTTCATAAAAATGGAGGTTGGAGATTCGTAAGAGAAAATTTCCAACTATTGGGAAACTATCACCAATAAATTTTACAATTAATTGAGAAAATTTAAATTTATATATATCATTAGATCGGAGATTAGTGGAGTCCTTCCCTGCGTTGTTTTTGCAAGCAAGAAGTTGTTCACGACCGTTGACGAAGATTCTTCAATCTGAAAATTTCGATGACAAACATTGAATAGTCTCGATATTTCCAAGAAACAGATGAATCCGAAAATAACTTATTGGAAATTCTAGAATGATTTTTTAAATATATAAGTGAATCGACCGCTACAGTTTTATCATGTTATTTGAGTAACTCATTCGGAGATTGTACAGTGCGGGATTTTGAATTGTAGTTGAGTTATTTCGTACATTATTGTGTTCTGTGAAGTGAAATAAAAGGACAATAATAAGTTGTTGAAGTGTTTCAATAAACGAACCCCAGTTTCGTTACAGTTGGTGTCGGAAGTTATGATTTTTTTATGACTAGTCAAGGACAATTGATGAATACGATAAATACACCGTACGACGAGATGGATGCCATAATGGAATTGAAGTTCGCCGAACAAGAGAGACGACTGTTGGAAGAAAAACGAGTTGGGGAGAAACAACGGCAGGAAGAAAACAAGAAAAAAAGAAACGTCGACAAAAGGAGGAGAAACGAAAACTACGCAACATTTGAAAGAACTAGAAAAAGTTGCTTCGTTGAAAATCCAAGACCATCGTGACAGGGTTGCCACATCGTACAATAAAAGTCTGCAGGAGTTCAAAGCAGATGTGCAGAAACTCATCCAGCTTGCTAACCCAGATGTCCTGGAGGATTTCAAATAACAGTAGGCGATGCAGATATTTATTGATGGACTGAGAGATATCGAAATACAAAGGACCCTACACACACACCCTTCAAGAAATGCAGGTGAGCTCCAGTTCGTCCCTTGAAAGCGATTTTCAACACCTCAACGCCAAAAGTAAGAACGGTATCGATCGAATAGCCGCCGCAGGAAAATAAACAGAGCGTCAGCATAACGCAGAAGAAATAAAATACAGAAATAACGGTGCTATCAACCAATCAAGAGAAAACTGTTTCAGGTGTGGTGGGAGCGGACACTTTAAGAGAGATTGCAGGGTAAGGGTACCACCACGATCGTCATCACCTGCCAAGATGGGCGTTCTTTCTCACCGGTGAGGACGGGATCATCAACAGAGTCCTCGGATAGATATAAAGAAAACTAAGATTAGCTAGCATATCTGGGCGCATGCCGGCTAGTGGAAACGAAGACCCCAGGGCCATCAAAGTTAGGAGAATCAGGAAAACTACCAATAATTTGACTATCAGAGGAAAGATGAACCAAAGAGACGTCATATGCACAATAGACACTGGTGCGTCAGTTCCCTGGTTCGCAGTGGTAGTATCCTAGAAGTAGACAGTGTGAGACCACTTGGACCCAATTCCGTCGTACTAACGGTCACTGGAGATAATGCACTGATGCAAGGGGACTTGAATCCTTGGAAGAATTCGAATAATTAAAAGAGTTTTTGTGGCAGATATAGAAGACGAATTCATTCTTGAGATGGATCATGGATTTTACTTCGATGATGAGTAGACAATTATGAAATTTGAAGGGGAAAAATTGATTCTAACAACAACATCCCAAAGGGTACGATCTGTCGAATTGAGGATAGACAAAACTATCAGAATAACCGGTTGATCTGAGAAGATCGTTGAGGCTCAACTAGGACAAGACCTTGGGTGCTGCGTTGAAATAGTACTGCCATCAAATTAATACTTACGCGAGCTCTCACTAACACCAAACAAGACAATGCTACAATGTATTCCCTGATGGCATAAGGGTTCGGAAAGGATATATCATAGGAGAATGCAAACCAGTTGAGTGGGTAGCAGACTGCAAAACAAGCGGATAGCATGATAAAAGAGGCACGGCTGACGAAATACTGAAAATCATAGAAAAATCCTTGAAACAGTTACTTGTCACCGAAGGAATACGAAGCCGCCATGGAATTCATTGCCAATTGAATTGACGTAATCACGTCTGCAGGGTCGCCAACAGGACAAAACAACCTAGTACAGCACAAGATAGATACCGGTCAAGCCCACCCAATTCAACAATTAGGAAATAGATTACCATTTGCCAAACAACAGGAGGTGGAAAAGCTTGTCGAGAACATGACCAAAGATGGCGTCATCGAAGAATCGTCGAGTCCAGTACCATTTCAAAATCAAATATGGCCTTGGATGATTGCATAATGATGTGGGTTCCTTATCCAGAATACTGTGTCCGGAAGCATTGCCAGCGGATTGAATGCCATGAAGGAGTCGCTAATATTGAACGCACGAGACTGTTAACTGAAGATGAATGGACCACCGCACTCATGAGACCGGACCAGGAAACCGATTCAAACATTGGGGACTCCCTACATTCCAAAGAGGTCGGAACCGGCAGACCTTCCTGGAGAAATATTTCGGACAAGGCAATGTGGGCACAATGGAATTCCCTGGTTGTGGAAAATGGACCATTCAAGCGGTTATGAAAGTCAGCTGATGGGAGGCCTTCAACTTTTCAATTGGTTTTACCCAGGAAGATAAAATTCTTGAAGAAATTCACGGAGGAAAATCAGGACATCTGGGAACCAATGAAACTTTGGACAAGATGAAGTTCTACTGGGTTTAATGTCGTTACGATATAGAAAGCTGGTGCAGAAGATGTCAAGAGTGAGGCACCACCAAATGTTCCAAATCTAGGTCCAGGGGGGAAATGAAGAAATACAACATAGGCGCACTATTCGAACGGATTTCCATTGATGTGGCTAGGTCATTTTCTGTGATGGACATTGGCAACAAATAAATTATCCTTGCCATGGACTATTTCAGCAAATGGGTGGGAGTCTTTGCTATTCCGAACCAGGAAGCATACACAGTAGCCAGGTCATTGATGGACTACATGTTCTCAAGATACGGAGTACCATTGGAGCTTCATTTTGACCAAGAAAAAGATTTCGAGTCGTAGTTATTCGAGGAAGTTTTAGAGCTGATGGGTATCAAAACGACCAGAACCACTGCGCTCCATCCCCAGTCAGATGACATGGTTGAAACATTCAACCGAACTATGGGGGGCACCTTTTCAACGTAGTGGAAAAATATTAAAAGGACTGAGATAGACACCTTCCATTATTTCTGTTAGATATATAGTTATACAGAGTAGCTGTCCATGACTCAACCAAGCTTACCCCGGCCTGCATTATTTTCGAAAGGAAACTTCGATTGTTCTGTGATTTGGTGTTCGAATCACCAGGCAGCCAAGAAGTAGAAGTACACGACTATGCGGATAAACTGAGGGACAGCCTGTTGAAAATCCACAAAACAGCTAAAAAAAGGTTGTTACTAGCCAGTGACAGGATGGAAGCTCGTTATGATTTGGAAGCTAAATCAAGAGGAGTTAAAGAAGGTTTGGCTGTACAACCCCCAAAACTAACACCGTTCTGGGAAGGACCGTACGTGCTTGAGAAGAGTACCTAGATTCTTCAACCCGACCGTCTGGGAATTCAGATGATAAACATTCTGGGAAATTCTGAAATTATGTTTTGAATATATGAGCGAAATACCCGCAACAGTTGAACATTTTCATTATGTTATTGGAGTGACTCATTCGGAAATTGTACAGTGCGGTATTTTGAATTATGGATGGGTTACTTCATACATCATTGTGTTTTGTTAAGTGAAATGAAACGACACTAATTAGTTGTTCAAGTGTGTCAATAAACGAACCCCAGTTTTGTAACAATATATTCTATAAATATGTGCTAGGCTGTACACATACTGAACTTCCAGAAAAAAAAACCTGTATGGTAAAGAAATATAAAATTCTCACCAGCATAGGTATATTCGGCACCACGACGACATCATCTTCACTACCTGCCGACAGTGTTTCATCGAAAGTGTAAATTTTTTCTTGATTGAAAGAAATCGTCCCATTGTCGTGGAATTTCAAGTTTTTCTTCTCCCATTTTTCGCTGTAAAAAATATTTTGAAAAAATATACTTTTATGTAGGAGTTGATAAATATTGAGTTAGTTGTGATAATTGATTAGAATTATGAAACAGTTGATAACACATAGTATTTTTCATGACATGTTACTCCGTAACCCAAATTAATTTTCAATCCATAACAAAAATGTTTGCTATTGGTGGGCAAAACAGTTTGAACATGTATTTATGAAAGAATTATATTCTCCATAGTCTTTTTGAATTGAAATTAGCGCATCAGAGAAGGAATAAAGTAATGATTTTTTTGTCGAATACACCAGTGATCAGGAATGGAAAATTAATATATTTGGAAATGTTTTTCTTAATAATTTCTCCTAGATTTTTTTTCTTTCATGAAATGAGCTACCCCTTACGGTTGTTCAAATGAAATATAAAAAATAACATTTGTAAGATTTCAAAGCTTATCTAAGTTGTTATGACAAAAATGTTTGTATACAAAATTGAAACTCGCACAATTTTCTTAAAAAATCAGTGTCATATATGTTTTTATCAGACTTATAGGTTGACAATGGAACCTCACCCGAACTAATCGCTCATATATTCATGATCTGATTGTTTTGCAAACTCGACGACAAAAAAATACAAAGAGTATTTTACCGTTATTATCAACTGTTTTTTTTTGCATTTCAATTGAAACAGTAGTTAATGTCATATGAATTGGAAAACTGTGTTTCTAGCAAAAATAGATCCGTTCAAATATACCAGAAATTACATGCTGCTTATATAATAATTGGGAAATAAAATATTGAATATCTTCTAAATGCTGCACGTGTTCTGAAGAGACATCATCCAGATATGGCATACTTTGGAAAAATAATAATATAATTAAAATGGCATTTAGTTAAAATTATTATCATTTCTTCTTTGGTTTGATTTTCTGGATTTTCGTTATACATTCAATATTAAGAAAGTTAATAATATTGTAACGAGAAAGAGTACCCCGCCACTGTTTGTTTTTCACGCGTTTGTCAAATGATCATCGAGAAGGTGCTAATGTCCTTCATAAAAGGTAGCGCCTCACTAACTGAATCCAAGCCAGAATACATTCCAGTTAATTGAGCGGTATATTTTAGCACTTAATTTGAATTAAGTTACTCAGTTGTTAGGATATATTGTTTTGTGGAGTGAATATAAACAGAAAATTATTAGTTCAGAATTTCAATAACAACGAACCACAGATTCGTAACAATATATTGGTGAACTGGGCCAAAGAAGGCTATTATTTAAGCCTCTAAACTGAATGTTATTAAATAGTCTTGGGATGACTATACTCTCTCAAAGTCATAGTGAAAAATCTTGTAGGCTACCGAAGTCCCTTATATGAATCATAGTAACACACATTACTCGCAGTGATGTTATATACTTCAACCTCAAACTGTTTCAGATTTGTAAGGATATGACATAGTATTTATCCAGAATTTCAAGGGCATAATTATATCTGTCTATAATATTCGTTTTCATCATCACTCTCCAGAAGCTCATTATTGAGCCCAATGCTATGATTATGTGTGGGCGTGTGTGTTCTGCTGTGTGTCTGTCTGTATGTCTGCCTGTTGGATTGAACTTATTGGTATTATTTCCAGATACCTGCTTATTGGTAGGAACCGAACTGATTACACTGTTTGAGTTAATAGCAGCAGAGGACACAACATCGGAATTTAAAATGTTTGTGAAGTTTGAATTTTTTTTTTCAATTTTTCAAAATTATATTTAATACTTGCCTATGCTTCCGGTATTGCCTGCGTGTATTTTGAGGTAATGCTTTTTATACACTTTTTTGTTCGATGAAAGAAATATTTCAATTAATAATAATTCATGATAGTGCAGATAGAATTGAAAAATAAAACCTTTAATTTATCCATTTTTCCAATAAAAACACTTGGATGAAGACTGTAATCATAATTATCATCGTATCGTATCGTATCGTGGATTGCACCAAGATTTAAATCAACGTGTAGTGTTCGTCTGGATCGAGTCGTGAGTACTCGAACGGTTTCCAGTTTTGCTTTCCGTTGCTCGACTGTTTCAGACGAACAGGCTTGAGCATCGCGTAGTCGGTAGTTTTCAGTCCTGCTTCCTGCTTCAAACGAACGGACTTGAGCTTTGCTTACTCGAGAGTTTTTCAATCTTGCTTTCCGTTGCTTGTCTGTTTCGGTCGATCGGGCTTGAGCATCGCCAAGTCGAGAGATTTCCAATCTTGCTTCCCGAAGCTTGTCTGTAACAGACAAACAGGCTTGAGCAGTGCGTACTTGAACAGTATCCAGTCTTGCTTCCCGTTGCTCGTCTGTTCCTGAAGCTCGAAGTGCCTTCTTCTTTCGTGCTTGAGGTATGGATCGACAAATCGCATGTCGTTTGTATGGCATATTTGATTTGACATCGAAAGTAATGCTTTGTGACGACTAACTTGAAAAAATCAAGGGAAATACGCGTGATATCTATTATCTAATGTCGATCGGTAATATAAATTTCTCAATCAACATCACTTGTTATGTCACACACGAACTGAAATGTCGCGAAAACATACGAACTGCCAATAATTTATATGAAAT
This sequence comes from Gonioctena quinquepunctata, assembly GCA_018342105.1. Taxonomy (NCBI): domain Eukaryota; kingdom Metazoa; phylum Arthropoda; class Insecta; order Coleoptera; family Chrysomelidae; genus Gonioctena; species Gonioctena quinquepunctata. The sequence continues at coordinate 177,894 of JAFIRS010001812.1, read as the reverse complement.
ACACTTATTCTTCGAAACGAATCGCGCGTCACCTATTGTTAAATGGTTAAATTCATTCTGAATCCTTCGCCAGGGTACGCACAACAAGTCACCGATATACAAAGAAACATATATATATATATATATATATATATATGTGTGTGTGTGTGTATTGAAGGCCTAGTGAATGCTCAAAGATGGAATAAAGCTACTGACATCAAAATAATATCCAAATTGATAGATAGCACAAATAAAATTATAATCAAACATTGTGAGTTAAAGAGAAACCCGTGGATGACTTGAGGTCTCATCAATACGACGATGAAAACAATGTATGTTTGAAAAAAAACAACTCAAACAACTATATGTGACTAAATACCGACATATTTTGCTAATTTCATATCTCAAGAAACATTTAATAACATTTGAAGAAAAATATGGGGTACTTCTTGAAAAAAAAATTATCTTCATTTCACAGTTCGGATTTACAAGGAATGACAAATGATGCTAGTTTACTAATTTTGAATAGGATCACCACGATTGTGGATAGGAATAATAAAGAATAGGTTTCAGAGGAGCAACATATACGCTTCTGAAAATTTGTTTAAAATACAAAATACATCGTGTGAAAATAACTGGAAAAACCCGTTCTTCTCGCCCTCTCTCGATAAGACACTTCATTTCCATACTTCATCCACCCTCTGATCCGAGTGAGAATTCTCCATATCCTTATTCACAGGTAATTAGTAACACCCCTTTGTTGTTTGGAATACAAAATAGGTTTTCTTTTGAGTGATTGTGGATGTCTCGTCTTCACGACTCATTATCCATAGTTTCCTTAATTATTGGATTCGATTTGTGAAACTTGCAAGATTCTAGAGATGAGTCTAAGAATTCACTGAGGTCTACCCTAGTAATATGCAATCACGCCAGGAGCAGATGGAATTGTCCATTTTCGCAAAAAAAAAATATTAGGAGGCGAGATAAGGTTTTGTATATTCGAATTCACCACCACTACACTAGTTTTCTGTGAATTTTTCAGCTCTGAAAAATCCGAATTTGTCTCATTTCTTTTGAAAAAACCCATTATTATTGAAGAAGAATTATGAAACTTTCAAAACTATTAGACAATTTGAAAATAAATTTATGGATCTATACACATCATATAAAATAATGATTTTAAGTTGGATGGATTTCTATTGAGTATTCAAATGAAAATATATGTTCCTAGAAACCAATAGCAACTGTCATGTTTGTTGATTCTTTGCATCATCACCACAATTTCAGGGCTACCTTCATTGCCAACCAAACTGAAAAATATTACTCATTTACCATTATCAACTGCATTATCACTTTTCTCATAATTAGTTTCATGATATCCTTTCCTTGAAAATGAAGATTCGAACTCTGAGGGTAGCAAAATAAAACATTACCAAATACATTTTTGTTTATTGTCAAAAAATCCAATATGTATAATTCTCGAAAAATGTGGAAAATGCATAATTCTAGCTCAATAACTACGTGAGGTATGAGGTATCTCTAACAAACACGGAAATTCAAGGATTCCCCTCCAATAATGACGGATGACACGAAGTTGTTGAAATGATCCTTCGCGTATGCCCACTTGCTAGTTTTCGCTTTCCACTTCCAGCGTTTGAAACCATTGTGAACCTACTAATGTAGTTAGTGTGTCGTCGATTCGGGGTAATGGATAGTTGTCCTCCTCCGTGACGTCATTGGCCACGTTTATACCGTGTCTTGTATGCTGACTAATGATTATATTCCAACCAAATTATGTTAGTCAGTGTGGTATAAACTGTCCACTTGGTCAAGTAACTAGCTTGGTTTGGTACCGAAATTTGTTGTGTACCAGACTATAATACTAAGTTGACTGAGATGGTGTGTATGATGAGTTTTACCAACCCTGACTGTAAATTTTGGTTTGAAAGATTGCTAATAAGCGTTCTGTAGTGGTTATCGCACTGGCTGAATGAACCGAATGGAAACAATAGCCATAAAAAAGATAGAGAGAGAGTGTTAGTGAAAAATATGTTTCGTGATTCCTAACCTTAGTTTCCGCATCATTACCTCGGAAATTGTTTTATATATTTTTGTTAGTTTTTGTAAATAAAATGAATTGCTGTAGTTCAGAACCTCCCATAAAAAAATCCAAAGGTAATAATTGGGCAGATGAAAAAACCAGTGCGTTTCTCCAAATATTTTTGGACAAGAAAATTATATCAATTTTGGATGGCAAAAAATTTAAACACCTAGACATTTACAAGAGCCTTGTTGAGTATGGGCTTTATAAAAACTGCTGAACAAATAAATTTAAAAATGACTGCGCCTGAGCTCATTGGCAGATGACAGATGACACAATTCCGAATCAGGTAGCAGAGTTTCAAACCTTTCTCTTGGTTACATGACTAAATAAATACCAAACCAGAACCAAGTTGGTTAATTAATCATTTGACAAAACACGATGTAAATGAACGATTACTAAAACATTTGGTTTGAATTTGGTCACATACACTTGGTTACCAAATTCACATACGGTATAAACGTGGCCATTGAGTTTTCTATAATCAACACAGAATCTTGTAATCTTCCCTTCTTGGAAATCAGTACCATCGCGGTAATTTGGTAATGCCCTCGGCAAGCTTTTACAAATCTTGTTGTTTGGCAAATACTGATCTTCTTGGTGGTTGTCGAATTGGATGGTCTTGACTAGTGTCTATCCTGTACTGTATTGTGGTTCGTCTTGTTGGTGACCCTGCAGTCTCAAATACGCCACTTTCTCCAGCAATGAATTGCATGGCGGCTTCGTATTCACTCGGTGACAAATGATTCAAGGATTTCCCAATGGTTCTTAGTGTGTTCTATTTGGATACCCGCACGTTTTGTAGTCTTTTCAGCAGATATATAATAAGGATGTCTTGTTTTGTTATAATTGAAGTTTTGTTATAATTGAAGTTTTGTTATAATTGAAGCTTGTACAAGTATTCGTTTGCCAGGGGAGTTTTCACACAGCTTCAACGATCGCCTTAGATGAAACAGGTGTCCTGGCAGTTTTAGGTGTTGTTGAAATGAATTCCAAATTTTACAAATTTTGCTCATCATCGAAAGAAAATCCAAAGTAACCCTCCAGATCCATCCCAAGAGTAAACTCGTCTTCTATGTTTGCCATAAAGCACTTTGACCATACGTAGGATGAAATTAAACGTAGATGGTCTTACAATGTTTGATCCTAGGTTACCGCTGTGGACCGAGGAAACTAACACACTAATTCTTCTGATTCTGTTGACGTATATGACTCTAGGGGCTTCGTTATCACTAGCCAGCATGAGCCCCAATATGCTGGCTCATTTCAGTTTCCCATATATCTGTCCTCGTAGATGAGAATGAACGTGGCAGTGTCCTGGAATTTATCTTGAAATGTCCGCTCCTACTACATCTGAAACAGTTTTCTTCTGATTGGTTAACAACGGTGTCATTCCAATTTCAGTTCTTCCAATATTCCGAACATATATATTCTATACTGTCGCTCAGTTCTTCATCCTGAAGCAGTTTTTCAGGATATACCACTCCCACTTTCTGCCGTGGGGAGCTGAAGGCTGCTTTTACTCTCAAGGAACAAATCAAAGTTCGTCAAAGTTCGTCAAATATATTAATCTCACCAACTTTTCTTCAAAATTCTACAGAGCATCTGGGTTGGTCAGTCTCTGCACGTTTACTTCAAACTCCTACAGACTTTCATCTAATTTCTGCAGTCGTGTTTTCAACTGTGCCCGGTAAGGTTTTTCTCGATGTTGGTTGCTTTATCTCAATTCCATAGCAGCAATCATACTCGCGATGCTGATTTTCGGAGATCGTTTATAACATTGCCAATGGAGTTTCTCTCATATCCATCGGCCATTAGCACAGCTCCAAACACCTAACGATATAGGGACCATGGTGGCCGTCCTTCAAGAGTCGGTGATTTCACGGTATATGGCCTTGGATCTTAAATGAAACAACTTTCCATTTCTATTCTGGTTCTTCTTAGTACTACATACGCACCGCCCACACTGCCTTTTTGCTTCTCTTTTTTTTATTCCACCTCCGATTCCGTCTATTGTGTTGTGTTCGGCATCCATTTCATCAACATCTTCCTTCAGGCTGTAAAGGTCATTTTCCCTTCAACCTGATCTTGGCGCGTTTCTATCAAATTCTGAGTTGCCTCGGGCGCCACCTTCAATTATAGTGGGAATGTCACTTTGCTCCGGGCAGTCTCAGTGAAGAAATCAAACACTCCAGGGGTCAGTATAGTATTGACCAACACAACTGGGCCAAAAAGGCAGACTTCAATTGCTCTTGACTGGGTTTTGAACCTGGGAGCTAATTGCACAATAATTTGCTCTACTCGAAGCTTTGAGCCAAGTTAATAAAATAGTCACATCTAGGTCAATTATAACACATTTATTTTATGCTCCAATTTGAAACTATACACAGGACGGCTGACGGCAGCCTCAAAACTACATAAGCAGGAAAAACATACTTAAGAAGTGGAAGGGGGTGTTGATTCTTATAATGCAGGGTGTATCAACTTAATCAAAAGCTCATGCTGGGAGAAGATTCAGACAGTAGTACAAAAGCTCAAAAGGGCGGGATGCAACACGCCATCAGCAATATTAGATAGCAAAGCGGGTTTAAAAATTACAAGTTCGTGAGCGGCCATACATGTGAGAGAGATGAGCAGTTTGGAATCGTGCGTGTGAAGGTGGAGGTAATTTATTCGCGACGTCACCTGATCCCTGTTTTCTAACACATATTTTACCCCTGACTTCTATTTCTACGCTGCACGACTGTTGTTAGTGTAGTGAGGTATTAGGTTAGATGCAACCCAACTGACAGCTTGCTCCTCCTTCGGCTAGCTATGTACGACTATCGCGACTTTCCGCTACCTAAACTGCGCGACTGTTAGTGGGGTGATGTGCTAGGTGCCGTGCGACCCAACTGACAGCTTGCTCCTCCTTCGGCTAGCTACCTATAGCTATCGTGATCTTCCGGTGCCTAACCTGCGCGACTGTTAATGTGGTGAGGTACTAGCCCGGTTTCCTTCTTTCGGTTGATTACCCACTCAGTTTTTTTCTTATCTTTGCAAAAGTACAGATACGCACCCATTTGAACTGCTTACCTACAAAACTTTTATGCTCTCCTACTTCGACTAGTTAGATACCTCAATCGTGATTTTCTGGATCCTAACCTGCGCGACTGTTAGTGTGGTGAGGTACTAGGTGCCTTGCGACCCAACTGACAGCTTTCTTTCTTCTCGGTTAGCTACCCACTTGAGTAACGCTATTTTCTAATCCTATACTTCACTTTGCGGCTGTTAGTGTGGTAAGGTCTTGCGACCCAACCGACAGTTTTCTCTCTTATCGGTTAATTACCCACTCAAGTGACGCTATTTGCTATTTACATCTATCTTTGCAAAAATACAGATACGCACCCATTTGAACTGCTTACCTACAAATTTTTTATGCTCACCTGGCAGATTTCCACCTCTACCAGTTACTTTAAGTAAATGCGCGGACCGATCGCGGGCGACTTTGATATTTCTCAATACCTTATACCTTCCAACGTATATTTAACAAACTCCCTTCGTGTATCTTCAGTGTCTCTCGGGTAGTCGAGGCTCGGGCTGCTACTCTGTGCGTGGTGGGCTGCTTTGCTGCTCAGGTACAACTAATTTCTCCTTATCGACTTCCATAGAATCTTTCTCTTGCTGGTCTTTCCTCCACTGCGCCAACACAGCCCATGCGCTGCCTTTTAACGACGTAGATGGCTCCTCGGGAACGTTGTGGTACTCTCGTTGCTAGCGGACGAACGACTGAATTTGATCACGGAGATGGATATCCTATTTGGCAGTTCAAATGAACGCAATTGAATCGGAATCTCGTGGTATCTCATTATTGCATTTGGCGGCTCGTTTTCAGAAATGTTATGCAACGGTTCGAAAGGAATACATACTCCTGTCTGGTTAGTTTCATTTCGCGGATTTATTTCGAACATAAACGGTATTTTTATGACTTTCATCAACGGAGATACGACTTCAACTCATTTTATTCCAGCATGGAGCTTGTTGGGTTGGTTCACACAAATGGAAAACCAATAACTTTGTTACAAGGCCTACGATTTGCCGCTAGGTTTTCCGGACAATGTGCTCGAAAAATACTTTATGTTATCCAATATAGACGTAGTGATACACCAGGTAGACACACAGCAACGCCCACAAATAATTTTCTTGAATAGAATCTCCTGGAGATTGATAATGAATATCAATGTAGCAATATAAACGATAGAGGGGTGATATTGACCAATTTGTATTTTTGTTTCGAGAGTTTGAATTTTTATTTTATTTTGTACGATTTCAGTTGCAATTTTGTACTTGCCCAGTTTCCATTAAACCACTGATTTCAATGTCCTGAACTATTTTATGGAGCCATATTTTAAATTAATCTAGATTTTTATTGACTCCTTATGTTAATGTTCAAAATATTTATATTATTAAAGGAACTTTTCAATATATCATTTGATATATCAACACATTGAGTACCTACTTTTCTAGCAGTAATGTCAATTTTAATATCATTGCTGTACTTATACATTTTGTTCACTACATCACATGAAATACTTGGTTAATGAGTTGAATGTTCATACACCTAAACACAAAATTTTAAAAAAAGTATTAGAATCTTATTCACAGCTATTCTGTCTATCAGTTGTCAAAAAGAAAACTATTTCTTGTGCAAATCTTCTCCAATAAAAGATCGTGTGCACACAAAAGCCCGAGGTTTGTCAACAATGTCACGATTAGCAACTGTTGATGATTTCCAGTGTCATTTGATCTACGTTACCAAGTGAAAACTTTCCAGATTTTTCTCGTTGCTATGATAACGTTTCCAAACGACTGCATTTGACTGGCTACAAAATAGAGGTGGGAAATTTTCTAACTGAAGAAGCGGTATGTAAACAAGCTCTTAGTCCGGGCAAGGTCTCTGCCATCTGGTATACTTTTCCGAATGATGACGTTCAGTGAGTTGTGCTGCGCAGAGTTGGTGATTTGATGAAATGGAATGGAATGGAACCGATTCCACCCGAATTTCTCCAATTTTTACTGCGGACTTAAGGATACATCTAGTTTCTTGAGATTTTATTCTCCCAATGAACCATATCGAGAGTTCAATTGAATAATCGTTCATGAGTGAATGAAGTCTACAAAAATAAAACAAATAATGGACCTTTGTTCAAAAAATATACCTTACCCCCCTTCAGTTGTTGAAATAGGGGATGTTTCTTTCGTAATTATAAAAATGACGGAATCGTCCATAGTTTGTCGTTCCTGTTGAATCTAGGATAAAATATAATATGAATTCATATTATCTGCATTTTCTCTCCACTGCCTAGCCGCTTCTTCAAGATGGAAATGGTATAATAAAAAAGGTTCTTCAAGCATATTCGGGAAAGATTCGACAAACTATCCATTACAAAACAACAAGAAATTTCTTGCAGGCAAAAAAATATATATAAAGTAAAAATTATGATAATGTCCATACAATTTCACAACTTCGATATGACTTGTGTCAATATTCCTCACCTCAATCTGATTACTGGATATGGAAGTAATTTCTCAACCACGAAGACTAATTTTTCAAGATTGAAAATCATTGCATATTTAAAATGACATTATCATCATTGTTTATAATACGTAGAAGCCACGAAGGGAATTATAATTGAGATATCAAACTATAATGACCGGTCTCATGATAAGCGGCCATTTTGAGCCATTCGCTTTTTAAATATATCTGTTCGATATTATTATGTGCGATATGAATTCAGTTGACATTGAATTGCTTATTATCGCCAAGGCATTTCAATGCTTGAATTTCAATTGTTTTGTGCATAGTAATGCAATTAAAATAATCAAATTTTTTCTACCAGATAAAAACTAGAACAAACCTCTTTTCTGTTCATTTTCTAGGAAACAATGCTTTTCATTGGAAAAAATAATGCTACTTTCCCAAAGAGAAAATTGGGTCAATTAGGAAATAGCATCAAAATAGGCACTTGATCCTAGAAACCGCCACTACTTCTTAAAGTTCTTAGAATACGGAGCTTCGATGTTTCATAGTATTTGGCTATCAATATCAGCTCACATATGTAGTTTGAGAAAAATCGTATAATCCAAGCTTATAAATAACAATTTTTTTTATGATTTGATGTTTTCGGCATATGAAAACAATTTCTATATATAGAACCTCATAATCCTCAATTATCCATATGGTACGAGATATCAGGAGACCGATTTACCTTCAACTGCTGACAAAGCTATAATTGTGTTATTGTATAAACCTATTATTCAGTTGGTTACGTATTCATATCGATATGGATACACACACTACTACAATTTCAATTCGATCATGAACTTTTAACGTTTCTCATCATAGAAAAATATTGGGTACTTCAGCATTTGCCGAATTATATTGAAAATGTTTTCTAAGTTGTTCTTCAACTCTTGTTTCGTATTGAGAATTTTGGAATACATGGAAAAGCAGATAATTTCACGGATTCGTTTGAATATTTATTGGAGGTACCCATACTTATATAATGTTATTTCTGATAGGACATGGTACATATTTTTTCATTGCGACCCATTCGAATGCTTCCAACATCATAAGAAACATTATATGGAATTCATTCAGATACATTTCGAACTATAATTATAATTCACGTTGAGTTTCGAAACGAATAGCATTTCAAATGAGTGATTGCCTACAAGTGCAAGCTCCAAGAATTGGAAATGTATATTGTTTGAGCAAAGGATGGAAAAAGTAGAGAAAGAGGAGAGGAGAAGGAAAAAGAAAAAACAAGAAGAGAGAAAGAGGGAGAGAGGGAGGCTCATTGCAATCGTGATAGATCAGATAAGTAGGGTATTATATTATAATAAACCATATTACATTTTCTAGTATAATTTTCACCGCGACTTTCGGTATAAGTCTCCATTTCGATTTTATTTTTGCAAAGTGCTTTGTAGAGATCTGAATTTTTTTTGGTATCTTTCTGTAAACTTTCATTCCAGTCTTGACCTTTCTTCAGGTTGGCTGTAAAAATTTAAAAAGCCTATTTGGAACTTTGAAGCAGGCATACAAATTCTCATGAATAAATGAATATACTCACACATAAACATAGGGCCCCAGCTCGTCGACGACGGGTTTCGATCCATTATTGAGGAACTCTTCAGCATTGGTAACGTTATAAATGTATACTTTAATCATTGGCACTACCGGAGGTTTCGACCACCATCCAAACGTTTGGCTACCATTTCGTAACGTTAATTCCTAAAAAACAAATGGAAAATATTATTATGATATATAAGCTCTCTTTTTAACTCGATAAGTCAACATGAGGTTGCTCTTAAACACATTTTTTTTTTTATATGTTCTGGTTCCCACGAAAAGGGATATCCTGTAATGTTCAGAGAACATCGTGGGAACCAAGGGAAAGAAGGTAGGAGTTGGTGTTCTTCTTAAATTTCTGGAGGCTGTATGCCTCGGGGAACACCTCCCTAGGCAATGAGTTCCAAAGCCTCGCAGTTCGTTGGATGAATGAGTCTTTGGCAATAAATTGATATTACACCAAAAATCGATTACTGTCAATGTTTCCCATAATTTGTGAAAGATCAACGTCCGAACAATGTTAGCACTTTTTACATGAGTATGGAAAGTTTGAAAATATCCTAGGCGAGTGTGAAAAGTGATTTCCAATCGAGTATTTTATTTTACTAACTTCACGACTTCTGACGATTCTACTTAAATCATTACGAAAATCAAGTCAGTTTTTCTACGAGAGTAGGTACTGATATTTTCTCAGCCTGGAGACCAACGTATCATTTGAAAGTTTGTATTGACAGATTCCTAGAATCTATGCATGCACGATATTGAGATAAATATGCGCATTGATAAGAGTCTTATCGATATCGGAAGCCAAGCTTCACCGGGCGCGCCCAGTACTTGGTTGGGTGACCACCTGTGTCCTTCGGAGGGGGCGTTGAGATGGCCGTGCCGAGTTCATAGATGTTGAGTTCGTTAAAAAACCCTACCTCTGAAATAACAGAGGACTCGGCAAAATTTCTGGTTGGGGTGAGTGTGCTCACCGGCGCTGATATTTAGCACTGGTCGCAGAAATAGGTCAACGTTGAAGAAAGCAATAAAAAACGACCGTTCAAGCATTTGTTCAATCTAGGGTGCGTGACTTTATTAAAAATACAAATTATTGTTCGTCTATTACACTTCGAAAACACAACACAATCATGCACTCTGACAAGAAAATACTCGATCACAGTTCACTTCTGGAATGTAGCGCGTAACGCACTGCACTAAATATATATATTCACTATGGACTCGTTAATATGTATTGAATTTTTTTGTTTCGCATATAATCAACTGACTCATTGAAGCACGAGCATCTGTTTTTATTGTGGATTTTTCAATTCACCTATTTAATATTCAATTAACAATGTTTCCCTTCCCATCATGAAAAACAAGTCTAAAATTCCCGAGAATGTCATTTCCTGAATGATTTCGGCCTCTTGGAACTAGTGACGGTTTGATTGGAAAGTTCAATGACATGAACCCATCGACATTCGTCGTAAGCAACGCCAGGGACATACTCTATTTATTTTCGTTATACTACCTCCCTTTGATTTCGATTGTCTCGAGCCACTTCCATCCCAGCCCTAGGGCTGCGTTGAATTAAGTAAACCACATCGTTTATCTTCTTAACGTCGTAGGGTCCTTCCTGAAACAGGGTCAGTTTGGGAAATACGTCTTTCTTCTTATGCGGGGTATACCGCCAAACCTGGTCGCCTTCTTCGAATCCTCCTGAATTAACTTTCATTTCATAAAGAGATTTCATCCTGTCACTTGCTCTTCCGAGCTATTCCGTGCTGTTTTTAACAAGCTGTCCCTCAGTTCATCTGCGTAGTCATGTACTTCCACCTCTTGGGTGCTCCGTGATAGTCGCAATCCTTTGATGTTTTTCCACTGCCTTGGAAATATGCTCTTCCATAGTTCGGTTGTATCTTTCAACCATGCCATTTAACTGGGGGGTCGAGCGCCGTGGTTCTGGTCTTGTACTCCAAATCTTGAGAATGTTTGCCAATGACCCTGCTCTGGTCTGTCATCTTTCTTGGAAAATAGTACCACCGGGGCGGACCATGGACTCGATGATTCTTCGATAATGCCATCTTTGGTCCTTTTCTCAACAAACTATCCTACCTCTTGTTGTTTAGCATCTGGCAATCTTCTTGGTGGTTATCGAACTGGATGGGCTTGACCGGTATCTATCCTGTGCCGCAGAAGGTTGGTTTGTTCTGTTGGTGACCCTGCGGACTCGAACACGTGACTTTAATTGGTGATTAATTTCATGGCAGCTTTGCATTCCTTTGGTGACAAATGATTCAAGGTTTTCCCGATGGTTCTCAATATGTCATCAGCTGTGCCTCTCTTATCCAAATATTGTTCTGCCATCTGCCACTCACTCAACTGGCTCACATACTCCTATGATGTCTCCTTTCCAGACTGTTATTCCATCAGGAAATATATGAGCAATTCTGACAGGCATGTCTCGTTTTGTCCTAAGTGGAGCTCATGCAAAATATAATTTGCAAGTGGATTCTTCACATGACTGTACTATTCCAACGCATAACCCAGTCTTCTAATCAAGTCTCAAGGATCTCTTCAGATAAACCAGGTATTCTGACAGTTTTGCTCTCCGCAATTTCAAAAAACAGTATATTTTGACTGGTTTGTTGAAATGAATGATTTTTTTTACAAATTCTGCCCACCACCTACAAGATCCATCCCAAAAGTAAACTCCTCATTTTCTATGACTGCCACAAAAACTATTTCCATCATTCGAAGTCCTCCGAGGGTTGATGTGATGTCAGCTTTTGCTTGTATTGGTGTATTCTCTCCAGTGACTGTTCGCAGGATGAAATTAGACGTGAGTGGTCTCACAATATTTGGTTCTGGGCAACTGAAACTGACGCACCAGTCGTTCTGATTCTGTTGACGTGTATGACCCTGGATAGTCACGATATGCTTGGCTAATTTCAGTTTGATTTGTTTGAAAATATGAACAGGATGTCCACCAAATTAGATGTGGAATCATCTGCGACCGAAAGATAAACTTTCGTTACTATCTTCCATCGTTCAACATATTCTTTTGGGGGTATTATGTTGAAAAGGGAAACATTCTCAGTTGTATATTGAATAGAAATATTTTTCTGTGAAGCGGACAATCCACGATAAAAATGAAGTTATTCTTGTGAATATCTAATAGAAAACAACTGCTTTCCCGCCTGAAGTTGCGCTGGACATTTTTCCTTGTATCTGTCCTCGTAGGTGACAAGGAACGTGGGGGTGTCCTTGTAGGTGATAAGAAACGTGGGGGGTGTCCTCGTAGGTGACAAGGAACGTGGGGCTGTCCTTGCCGGTGATGACAAAAGTGGTGGCATACTCACCCTGGACTTCCTCTTGAACTGTAACAGTTTCTCTTTGATTACTTAATGACGATGTTATTCCAGGATTTTACTTGATCTAATATTTGGAACATCTGTTTTATACTGTCACTCAGTTCCTCATTCTGAAGAGGTTTTTCAATATATACCGCTTTCACTTTCTGCCTTGAGCTGTACTATTCCAACGCAGTAGCCAGGGTCTTCTTCTAGTCGAGCCTCAACGATATTATAAAATGAACCAGGTATCATGATAGTTTTGGCTATCCGCAATTTCACAGAAAGCCCTCTTCCGGATGGTGTTGTTGAAATATACTGTTCGCCACCAAATTTTATGATCATCGGATGAATTCATGGTCACTCATCAGATCCCTACCAAGAATGTCTATTACCATGTCAGCTTCCCTTCGTATCCTCCAGGGATCAGTTCGTAAGACCAAATTGGGTGTACGTGGTCTTACACTGTTGGTTCTAGGATACCGCTGTCGAAGTTTCTCCCCCCTCTATCGACATTCCTCATGGTCTTGTTTTTCTCTCTCGACATTCCTCCTCTTGTTTTTCTATTCGTTTTTCCCCCATCATCCGTCTCTCTTACTCGGCAAAGTGTTGCTTGATCACTTCCACTTTGGCTTCCATATCGTCGTAAGCTGTTTTTCTCGTATTCACCAAAAATTGTTCGCTAATAGTCACTAAAATTCTCACTTCTGACCTCAACTGTTACGAAACTGGGGTCCGTGACTTCACTAAAAATACTATAACACTTCGAAAACACAACACAATAATGCATTCTGACAATAAAATACTCGATCACTACTACCAAAATGTACCGCGTAACGCACTGGACTGAATAAAATTCACTTTGAACTCGCTGATAATTACTATGTTTTTATGCACAATAAATATCCAACTGATCCATCCAAGCGGTAAGCGGCTGTTTTCATAGTGAAAAAAACAGGTCAATAATTCCCGAGGATGTCGTTTCCTGAATCATCTCGGCTTCTTGGAGCTCGCAACGGTTTGGTTGGGAAGTTCTGCGACATCAACCCGTCGATATTCGAAGTAAACAACGCCACGGGCGTATTCTATTTATTTTCGTAACACATTGGAAAAATGAAATCACATCAATATTGGTAAATTATACGTCAATTTATATGGAGAATATTCATGTACAGAAAAACATTATACCGCTGTTGAATACTGTTAATGGTTCACAATCAATGTATCCTTTTTCTTTGCCTACATATTTTAAAATATTTTTTTTCCTTCATCTTCTCCAATACCCGTTTAACTATCACCGACACACGTCACTGAAGCCTTCTCCTTTCTAACTGATCGAGGTAGGTGAAACTGAAAAGTGTCATCAACATTGGAATATTTGTGAAGTCTACACATTTTTAACAAATTCATTAGACCAATTTCATGAAACATCGGAGTGACAAAATTGGAAATGATGAAACCTTACGAAGCTGTCGTCATGAGCAAGAAAGGCTACTTCAATTCGGCTAGTTTTTAGAATACATGGTTTGAATCCTCATAACTGGCCCATTTGGATGATATTTCACATGAGATGCTCAAATTAAGAGAATACAAAATATTTCCGTTCCAGAATATTCAGATCAATGTTCTTGACCTATAACTGATCAGGAAATATGTGCGTCAGTGAACTTTCTTTTAATACCAAATTTCAACTTTTTATGTTGAAAAGTCTTCTATGACAGACCATCGAACAGGTGAGTGATCTAATAATGATTCTACTTTTCGTTTTGATCAGCGAACACTGGAAAATATAGTTGCGACATAAACAGTAAATATTCATTTCCGACCTCCGATGATATAATATAGACTAGATAAGTCAGAAAGCATCCAGATGAAAAAAAATTTTGGCCAACAAAAATAAAGGATTATCAATATACTCAACAAGTTGTTGAAGATACTTGTAGTTTACCTGTGAAAATTAACTTGTCTTTTACATATCTCACATCGCTCAACATTTTGCAGATATGAAACAGAATCTACAAATACTAATCAACTCATTCCTATTCAGTAATCGGTTCACAATGAACACATGAGGATACTCAGAACATAACCTCCAATGATTCGTTGGCCGGAAAATCTCCTGCAGATTTGCCTTTTGGCCATAGCTCATCGACTTAGCGAATACTGTAATTTTTGCATAATCCTAACAACACGAAATAACAACTAAAAACTACCAGACTTTTTTACATTACAACTCACACCCGAATGATATTTTTAATTTTGAAAATACCAAAAACCATACTCGAATTGAGGTTAATTTAACAAATACGACATGAATTGAGGTATGACAACTGGATTTGTATGGTAGGTAGAATTGTTCATTATTCATCTGTCATATTATCGAGTTAGTCTCTCGATAACGTGGTCGCAGAAATAGGCCGACGTTAAATGAAGCAACACATCGTTACGACAGATTTTTCATTTTCATTCGACTAGACTAATTTACGCAAAGAGTTTCGGCGTTGCTGTCGTATTGGTCAAAATATTTGGATTGCACCTTAGAAAATATTTGACAGATTCAAAAATGAAACAAATTTTTACCTAGTAATTGAAAACATACTTCGAGAAATTTGTTTTGAAGATCATATTTCAATTGCAATGGAATTATGCTGTTATCATCTTAATCATATCCGTTGATGCGTCATATAACACGATTTAAAAATTTATCCGGTAGGCTTTCTCGATTGGAAGTTTTGGTTTTTCTGAGATGGTTTTCACCGGAATGGTTATCAAAAAATACTTAACACTCCATTGTATATATTGAGGGACTTACATGATCTATCACTAGGTTCACCCAGCTAGAGAAGAAAATCACTACTATTATTCCCAAAAATAGACTTCCTACTGATACTGCCACCACGAACCCTGAAATAGAAAATTATTATCAAAAGTGGATACATCATAGTGAAATAACTCAGTCTGATACGGCAATCACCTACAAATGGACATTTTTGGGATATTGTAATCAACTGGTTATATATGAAGTTGGTCAATAGTATTCATCACCGAAGCATAACCACCAGTATCATTGGCATTCCGCAATTGTATTGAATCAATTCTGATGGTACCTCTCAATAGATACTGAAATGATTCTGTTTGTGGGTTTATTTGGCTTTGAGGCTATATGTCAATGTCAGTGTCAACGACTCTTCGATCATTTCATTGACTCAATGTACTGTAGGCAAGCCGGTATATCAATAGGGGAGTGCCGCACAAGTTACCAACTTAAAAAAAACCTTCAAAAGTTCTGCCTCCCAATGGCAATTGTTTGACTTTGGTTATATGGAAAATTGCCAATTTGATATATCAATTCAATTAATGTTGGTCATGAAGCGCTTATATATTTCTTATATCAAATGTGTCATTCATGGAGATTTTCGGTCTAAAAATGTGAACAGTTGATGGCACAAACAATATTTCGTAAAAGAGATTGAATAAGAGAATACACAACACATTAACAATTGATAACAACGAAAGTCAATCAACAAGAGAAAGAAGTGGCGTTATTCTACGTTAAGGTTCAAATGGCATCGTGAAAGATGGCAGTCGATAATGCATGAAAGCACGAATCAGATTGGGACAGGCACCAACACTCGAGATATAGACACAAAATTCCCTATTAATATAACTAAAAAATATAAACACTTTGGAACTAAAAATAAATGATCCAGCATATTCAGTTTGTGATTCTCCACACAATTCTGATGAAATTCTTACAATTGGTGAGGCAAAAGTTTTTGAAGGTTTTTTTTTTAAGTTGGCAACCTGTCGGCACTCCCCTATTGGAGTGGACGTGAAATGGCGTGAAATGTCTGCAAGAATCACTTTCGAATTATTTGCACAATGAAATGCTGATGGTGTGTACGCTAGCCACAGAACAAAATAAAACAGTGAAACCATTGTCTAAAGAGATATTCAGTCAACCGTATATTTTGAATTTTCCTTACTATTTTTTTCTGAAAATAAACGGACATTTAGTTTTCAACAATTTCCCCGAAAGTTTGACCGATCTCCGCTTCGCGTCGTTCGGTCATCTGCCGTCACGTGCAGAAGAGTACCACTTTCCACATTCGTTAGGTGAATAACTATTATAGCTATTCATGTACCAAGTGCGTTACATAGATCCTAACGCCCGGAGGGTAACATTCACCCGAGGGTTTTTGGCCCGAGGGATGAATGTTGCCCGATGGGGGTTACGATCTAGTAACGCTCGTGGTGCATACAATATTTTATTTTTCACGAAAAAATTCTCTTAAACGACGTTGTTTACTTCATAAATTTCTTCTCATAGTATTTACTGCGTTCTGGTCGGCAACTGAGCACAAGTGAGCTTCTATGCAATTGCCATGGAAACATTGGAGAGGTTGCTAAGGGTTGTTTATTTAATAAAACGATGCTGCATTTTTGTAAGAATTGACAAGCTTGTTAGTGGAGGAAACTAAAAACGGTTGAGTTCATAACAATTATGGAGATCCCACAGAATGTGACGCTCAAAGCTGAAAAAGCGTTAGGAAATTTACTGCCTGTAAAATCCAAACACTTATACGAGAAGGAGTATGACCATTTTCTGAAATGGAAAGATGAAAACAGAGTGAATACCGTGAATGAAACTGTCTTAATGGCATACTTCCAGGAACTGGTGAGTTTATCTCATGAAAAATATTAATATTTTTTTTTTTTTACATTTTTCAGTCTGAACAATATAGTGCAAATAGTCTATGGATCAAATAATCACAGCTGAAATCAATATTGATTGTTAAAGAAAATATTAATATATCAGCATTCAGTCAACTGATGGCATTTCTAAAAGTTAATTCAAAAGGATACATTCCTAAAAAATCAAAGGTATTGGAAGGTGGACAAGTATTACTTTTCATAAGAAAAGCTGCAGATGATACTTTTCTGCTACATAAAGTTGTTCTGGTAATGGGCGTATTTGGAGGCTTAAGACGTGATGAAATGGTCAAGATGACAGTTGATAACATTGAAGGAAGAGGAGCCGTTTTACTGATCAAGGTACCAGAAACCAAGACCTGCACCTCAAAAAGTTTCACTATTGTTGAAGAAAGCGAAATAGGAGCCTTGAACTTAGTTAAAAAGTACATTGCACTACGACCAAAAGGATGTAAACAACGTAGGTTTTTTTTAACCTACAGAAATAATAAATGCATTGAGTTAGCTGTAGGTAAAAATACTATAGGAAGTGTTCCTTCTATCATAGCGAAATACCTAAATTTGGAAAACCCGAAAGGTTACACCGGACATTGTCTACGCCGAACGTCGTCAACGCTTCTTGTTCAAGATGGTGCTTCCTTTGAAACACTAAAATTACATGGAAAATGGAAGAGTAGTACGGTAGCGGAGAGCTATATGGAAGAAAGTATCTCCTCGAAGAACAAAATTGCTACAATGATAGCCCATTCCGTTTCCGAAAAAGAAAATGTTAACGTTCCGAACGAAACTGAATGCACATTGAGGAGTTCATCATCGGTCAACTCACAGAACTTCAAACTTGGTACTAATTTTTCAGGAACATTTGAAAATTGTAATTTTTTATTTGAGAGAAAATAATTAGTCCCTTTTTTATGTACAGTTATAAATAAAACTTTTCTGAGTAATTAATTTATTGAACTACAGAAAAAAACATTTGGCGGGCGTTATGATTCAAAATGCCCTCCATAACGCCCCGGGCGTTATGGGTCTGTTAATAGCAACCGTTGCCAAGGTATTATGAAGCAGTAACGATCAAGTGAAAAATAAATGTAAAAAGCACGGAGTCTGGGTTGTAGTGTGTGAAAATAGAATCCCTGTATTCATTTTGACATTTGATAATATATAGTCCAGATACTTATCCGTCAGTGTCAAATTTTTTTCATTCAGATTATGTTAAATTCTAAAATGCCAAATGGACAGGAAGAAGTGTTGTCAAGGGAAAATTTTAGAAATTATGTAACTTAACTAAGTTTTTTTTAAACGATTTTTCAAAATTGATATATAATAATTAATGTGAATGCTCTGTTCAGTCAATCATTGTGGAAGTTGTCGATATAATTATTTTTCTATAGAATAAGTTGGGAAGAATGGTTCAAACCGGCACTCAAAACTCCTACGTGTGAGAAGTAACAGTGAAAATGATAATTTTCTACAACATTGGAACCAAATCAGAGTAGACAACCACATGCATTCGGGAACATGTGGTAGTAAGAGATGGCAAATCAATTGAATAAATTCTCTTGGAAAATGTACTTTGTTTCACATTACAGAAATATATTATAATAATAGTATCTGATGAAGCCTTGCATACTCAGGCGGAACATCATCAATTATATACAAGATGAAAATTCACTAGTTTTTTTTCCAAAAATATACAAATAGATGGTTCAATATCACAAGAAATATATATATATATATATATATATATATATATATGTATATATATATATATATATATATATTGAAGAAGGGTAGTCTCGTGACTGGACCAGTTGAAAATAACTATGAATTTGGAATAAACTTTGTAGAAAGGATATTCCTTGAGGTTGCAGTCAAATTTAATGGCCAGTGAAAAAATAAAAACTTTTTCTTATTTTGTCAAGCTTTCGAAAATGTTTATTTTCATTATCAAGACAGCTGTGAAAAAAGGGAAAAAAAAATTGTGAAATGCAATTTTAAACAAATTTATAGAACTTACTAAGGTGAGGTTAAGTGAAGACAGCGAACTAATCACCATTTTGTGAATGAGGAACTTTTTTCAAAATCATATCACTATGAAACACAACTAGTAATATATATAAAAATTGAACAATTGTAAAAGCACATATTGTGATAAATTAAGTTTCCTAAACAAGTCAACACAGCTTTGAGGCACTTATTGAACCACAATCATAAAAAAATCAGTATTCAAATATTCATAAATTGAATTTAAAAGAATATATATTGGCGACCATTGTGGTGATTCAGTCGTACAGCATGAGGGTTGACAGCAGTCCAGACGTGAACAATGTGAAAATTGAACAAATGTCGATTCATCACTAAAAAGCATCTGTCAGACAATATTCGGATATCCGGGGATAGTCTTGTTGCAGAAGTGCTTGCACCCGTTGGATATGATGAAGATGTAATAGCTTATTTCCAAGACTCCAGGAACAAAATTGTGTGGAACAATTCAACCATGAAACAATTCGTCGGGTGCTCAGAGAAGGATAAATTGCAACTAGCTCTAAAATTTACCCCTCCTCATTCAACATGTGTCTCCTTGGACCACCCTCGCGACCCAGTTGGGGTTGTGCTGTGCCAATATCTATAAAACGCTGTAATTCCAATACAATCAATCGTTCATGGTGAGGAAACAATTCTATACGGAAACCGTTCATTGTGAAGTCTGGCAACCCGTGCAGCATCACGGGCAGTTTCTTTATAATTTAAAAACATTTCAGCATATTGAGCCATGATTTCAATACCAAAGTCCACTGAAAATCGATGAAAAAAGCACAAATCACATAAATCACACAATTCACAAATCGAAAAACTGAAAGAAGCAATTATTAACGCTCAACTCATACCATTAACAAATGAAAGAGCAGTGTTGCATGACAAACACAAATCTTTGTTCTAACCTTTTCGGAAAAATGTATCAGATCCGACCAGATTTCGCATTTGTTTTTAGATTAGATTATTTGTTACTCTATATTTTCAGTCGACTATTGATTTTGTTTTGTAAGTGATGTTACCATAGATTACAACATGAGTTGTTACAATCTATGATGCTACTCGTACATAAATAATGACCATAACCAAGTCCCTGGTGCATGCGGTGTTGTTCAGGGGCCTCAAGCACGACCTAAATGAAACGGATCGGTGTCTGTTTTCCGTGCCCGATGTAGCTCCGGTACCACATACATGGTCAAATAGTAAGCTCTTGATAGTGCTCAAGAAAAGGCAGATATGTTCGAACGCACGAAACAGTTCGTTGTTCAGTTGTGAGAACCAGCAAAAGACAAGAACATTCAATTACTTCTCGTGCACATTGCGTACTGTTTTCTGATTGGTTGCTGAGTGAGCTCTTTCATTTACCAGCCAATCAGAAAACAATAATTGAATCTGACAAACGTTTGTTCGTAGACTGCTTCGTATTCCTCAACAATACGCGCGTGCAAGAATCTTCAAAACTCCACCTTGCAACAGTGTTCACGTGTTATTCTGAATCACTACAATGGTCGCCGAAATTATTTTTGAAACAATATTCAATTGATTATATTTCCCTTTTTAATACTGATTGTGCCTTTTATGTTCTTGAAACTTATTTTTCGCCAATTGTGATTCGATAAGTGCCTCAAAGCTGTGTTGTTTTCATCAACTAGTTCTGACTTTATCTGCCAACTTGGATATATTGAGGTTCGTTTGTTTTCATCACTTTGGAATTGAACAACTATCGCAGGAAGCCTGTAATGAAAATGTACTCTTTTTGTACATTTACCAGACAATCAATTGAACATTCTACATTATTTAAATTTTCATTGCTTCTGGCAATTGCCAAAGTTTTCCTCTGAGCACGTCAGCTGGGATTAGGCGGGCTGCGCTTCCCAAAATTTAGTCGAATTTGACAAAGAGGTTAGGTTACACCCTGTATACATATATATAATATATATATATATATATATATATATATATATATATATATATATATATATATATATATATATATATATATATATAAAGTTGTGAAGGTTAGACGACTGTCTAAGTTAAAGAAGAATCCTTTTTAAATTCGGGTATGCAGTCAACAGGGGTATGGAAAAAGTGTACTCTTTTTTCTATTCAAGCTTTCGAGTCATTTATTGTCTCTTCATCAGGAACTCTACAATGAATTAAATTGAACATTATAATATTTGAAAACCAATTAGGCATGTGTACTTACAAAAGTGAGGTTAAAAATCCCTTTCACTTGCAGCAAATTATAAAATACCATGTCACAACAGACAACACTCTTGGTAAAGTCATATATAGTTAAAACTTTGATCGAAATTGATCAAGATTACTTAAACATAAGTGTATAAACATTTTAAAATTCCAAATGGGCTCTTATGGAGGACATGTTGGATTACCATTTTTCATTTGTCACCACTGCCTCTTGAATCCAACATGTCCTCCATAAGAGCCCATTTGGAATTTTAAAATGTTTATACACTTATGTTTAAGTAATCTTGATCAATTTCGATCAAAGTTTTAACTATATATGACTTTACCAAGAGTGTTGTCTGTTGTGACATGGTATTTTATAATTTGCTGCAAGTGAAAGGATTTTAACCTCACTTTGTAAGTACAATCCAATTGGTTTTCAAATATTATAATGTTCAATTTAATTCATTGTAGAGTTCCTGATGAAGAGACAATAAATGACTCGAAAGCTTGAATAGAAAAAAGAGTACACTTTTTCCATACCCCTGTTGACTGCATACCCGAATTTAAAAAGGATTCTTCTATATATATATATATATAAATATATTTCAATTACTGAAGTTGGTAGATGAACATATTCTTCAAGAAGAACTAACTAAATAGTATCGATAGGTCCAAATAAAAAAAAATCAATTCGGCAAAATATTTTAAAAAACACATTAGGAGCCTATTCTATAGTTATTGAATATTTGTCATTGAACAATATTGGAAGGTATCAAAAATATAGGTCCGAATGAAATAAAAATTACTTATTTTATAGTTATCTGATATTTTTCATTTACTAAAGTTGGTAGAAACATATATTTTGGAAGTACATAGTATGAATTGGATTAATAAATACTCTAGTTGGGTGAAATATTGAAATTTTTTTTAAAAGGAAGCCTATTCTATAGTCATGTAATACTTTCCATTTAATAATTAGTAAATTTAAAAAAGCACCTAAACACTATTAATTGGTATCAATAGATATAGGTCTAGATAAAATAAAAATTAATAATTTCAGATGAGCAAAATATTTTTAAAAATTCAATTAAAAACATATTTTATAATAACACAACATTCTTCATTGACTAAAGTTGGTTAAAGAGCATATTTCACAGAAAAAATGCTACTTATGTAGCTGTGGACTATTTTTCAATAAATACTAGCGGGGCGTATGACTCATTTTAGTCGGCTATGACTGTTTTTTTAATTATAGTTATTATTATATTTTCAGTTATATGAGTATGGCTGAAATAGTGTACTCCGCTTGTACATTTTGTACAGAATTTAAAGATATTATTAATTGTCAGCGTTAGTTAACCTACTTAACTGATTTACTTCTTAAATGTTTTAAACGCGGATGATAAAATGTTTCGAAAAATTCAAGATGCTCTTTTGGACTGTTTAATTCCTGTTTCTTCCTTATAAGAATAAACATAAAATTATTTGAAAATATTATATATTATACAAAACACTAGCATTTGCTTGACAATGAATTCCATACTGCATATTCATCATTAGGAAAAGAAGAATTTGAAAATTGTGGTAATACATGATAACTGATGAAGTCAATCTGAGAATGTATTATTAATATATTAAATAATTGTATTTTTTTCTTATATTTTCAAGTGACAAGTTGTCAAAAATAGAAAAGTAAAAATTTATTGTTTCTAAAATCAGAACATGGTTCTCGCGGAACACATTTAGCGGTCGGAAATGAATACTTTGTAAGTGGATTTACTGGACAGGTTGGAATCAAACATATTTTCTACCATAGACAAAAATTGTCGGAGGGTACTTCAAGAAGTGCTGAGGAGGTACATGGTTTTAATTAACATTTGAAATCAATACCAACAAAAGTAAGGTTCTGCATATTAATGAAGCCAAACGTATCATGATTGTTTTCTCTTGCACTACAAAGATCAATATATCATGTGAGATAAGATGAACAGTTCTGGAACAGTGAAATGGGAGAAACTCAGTATCTTAACTTTTGTAGATATATGGAATACAACAAATTATATATGGTGATATCTATAGTTTGTGAAGTGGAACTCAACCTGGAGCCATAGAATTCAAAGATAAAAAGTTCCCAACACATTGATAGGTATCCAACGATTTTTGGTATAGATCAGTCCATGGCATCAGTAGTGTTCTCTTCTAGCGCGTTCCGAGTAACGCCACAAAATAGCCAAGGGTAGATAATTTTCATTTAATTATGTGGTCTCCCTGGTAGAGGACAAATAAATGAAATGAAAGAAATTATAGATGGCGACATCTATAGTTTGTGAAGTGGAACTCGACTAGTCGTCCTGATGATTGGGAAACCATGAAACAGCTGCAGGCGGATGGTGGCTTTTTCGGAATTAAATCCAAACTATCTCCCCTTTATTTTGTAAATAATCCTGAGAAGCCCCGAAACACGACGATTCCAGATTCTGGAATGATATACTGCAACGTAAGAATTCCAACCCCAAATTGAACTTCTTTTGAGTGACAGTTGCCATTTGAAGTAGGAGCTTGTGATACCTCATTTGACATGTCCCTCCATTCTCTTTTCGAAAATTTTATAGTTCGATTGGGAAAATCCGCTACAAGAAACTAAAAACTAAACAACTTATGGCGTTTCGTTCATTATAATGTAATCAACATCTAGGCCGTGATAGTCCTAATCCGCAGGCTTTATTCTCTTTCAGTCAGTTAGATAGCTTTGTTTTGTATACCATACTTTTTACATACCCCTGAGTGCGTAATGTCAGGTGGTTGCTGCTGGCCATTCTAGCGATACTCGCCTCCCTATTCACCGATTTCGAAATGTTACCGCTAAATATTGATTTAGTGATGTGGTAGTGATCCTGCTAGAACCATATCATATCATCATATCACAACTTGTGGGTTTGCTTGATCTGGATATAAATTCGCCAGAGTTGATACGACATTATTTTGGAGAAGTGCTGAATAACTATCTCCATTAAAATTTTCATCAATGGAAAAGGAACAAATGTCACGGTTTTCAATATTAACAACATCAACGTGTTCATACTTTTGCCTGTGTAATTCTCTCATCTACTGAGAAGTTCATTTAGACTAGTAGCGATAGTTTTGACGATTGACATGATCGTGGAGAGTACAAGTGCACTCATCAGAAAACAAAACATTGTCGTCTTGAACAACATTGTTACCTAACATTATCAATATATGTTTACAAAAATATGTTTTTTGAAAACGGCACTTCAAAAAACTAAAGCAGTCCTACTGACAACAAAATGAAGATAACACCAATCCAATTCAATGGTTTAGGAACCACTGTAATCTGGGAGCCTGCTTAGACACGAAGCTCACTTTTGCTGTTCACAAGGAGAAAGGAAAAAACAAAGCAGAGAAGGCTATGATAGCATCAACAAACATCATGCGAACATCGGGGAACCAAGATCATCCACAAGAAAAGTGTTCGCGAGTGTGGTACATTCAAGACTCCTCCATGCTGCACCTGTCTGGTATATAGGAATGAACAACAAAAACCACTGCTAGAGTTCACTAGAATTCAAAGGCTGATAAGCATTCGCGTCCACAGTGGATAGCGAACCATATCAGCAGAGAAAGCAGGAGTCATAGCACGGATATCACCAATAGAACTATTCATCAGAGAAAGAGCTGAAAGGAACAGGAGGAGACACATCAGAGAAGTAGAAGCAATCACCATAGCCTTATGGCAGGAGAAGTGGGAAACGTATCTATGGACACTGGACTCGCAGACTGATTCCACAAACGCAAACCTGACTTTCTAGTATCTAGCACAAGCACTTTCGGGATACAGCTGTTTCCGTAAATACAGTGCTTCTCAAAAGTCCCCTTCCCCCCTCTTATTTTTGGAACGATTATACATAAATAAGTGAAATTTGGAAACTGAATATTAAAGGTTGTGAACTTCTCTACTAGTGATGATAGATGACGAAATCGTCAAAGATGACGTCAGGATTAACTATTACTTCTGACAGTATATCAATTTTTTTCTCATCAGAAATTTGTGGTCTGCCAAATCGTTTCGCATCATTAATACTACCCGTTGTTTCAAACTTACGAAGAAGCTTTCTTAAATAAGTCCCCGGAACGGGGCGATCGGGAAACCTCCTATCAAAAATGCGTTCTGCTGCATGAATATTTTGTCCAGTTTCACCAAGAAATAGGATCGCTGCTACTGTATCACCAAAAGCACGTACCATTTCGCTTCTTGAAGCACTCAAACGTTCGGCTCACAACAGTTCAACAAATTATTAAAATGTACAAAAATATTAAAAGTACCAAAAGCTGCTGAAACAGTTAAACGTTCGATCAACAATACACAAATTATTAAATGTACAAAAACTTGGACAATTACAAAATCGTCGAATTAGGGAGACTAACAAACGTCAGCTTATCAACTATCCATAGGCGGAGCTTGAATTTGGAATTTTAGTATTAACTGATTTGGGTACAAATCGATAAAAGAAACTATCTTAGACCGCCATCATACTGACACAATGCTAACGCGGTATATCGGTGTGAAGAGCAGGATGAAGAAGAGGGGGAGTGGGGGTTAGTCGGTATGAATCAGACACGCTGTTTGGAAGATAAACCGTCAATTATGAAGAACATTTATGAGTTTTAATGTTTTCTTCTGAATACAGAATATAAATTCATGTATTTTGGACGTACAATTTTCCAACAAACTCACTTGAAACGAATCCAATTTCATGGTTTCCGGATGGTGGCTTCCTTAGAATCGAAAGAAATATCTCATTTCGGCAGGAAACCATGCCTTTCTCAGAATATTATTGATCAACATAAAGCGTGGAAATTCGTTTTTTTACTGGTCATTTACTCAGGTGAGGTAAAAAGAGGAGGAACATTTAACATAATCATTTTGTAGACGACAGCGTAGTTTGTGTGTCGATTTTTATAAACTCCAGCTTTATGGTGATCAATAATATTTTGGGAAAGGTAAGAGTTTCCTGCCACAGTATGTCGTAATGACAATGTTTCATTTGGACTTATCCCAAGAAAATTCAAGTTTTAAATATACAAAGGTAAAAGAAAAACACCAAACTATATTTATATATATATATATATATATATATATATATATATATATATATATATATATATATATATATATATATTATATATATATATATATAGCAATACCGGTTTTTCTCTAGGATATAAACCAAAATATAGGATAGTCGTTCAATGCTATCATATTTTTTTCAATAATGTATACTTTTTCAATGCCCCATATGTTCTAACACATATGAGGTTCGTTGGTTCGTTTCGGTTGTTAAAAGTTTTTCTTCAACTCATCTATCAGTATCTTCCTTCTAAGAATTTAGGAAAAGCAGCAACGACAAAAAACGAACAATATATGTCAGGAGATCGCTATAAATTAATTAATTTTCAATGAATTAATATTTTGTGTTTAATGGAACCCAAAGGAAACCAGTTTCTCCTTCTTTCATTCGATTCAACTCCGATCACATAGAAATATTAAGAAGCGTTCTGAGAGACTTGAATCCTTTTCTAACTCTTGATCGCAGGGTTTACGGTTCATATGAAAATAAAAATGATGTTTGTTTTTTTCCAATGAAAATTGTTGATTATTGCCAATTTCAGAATCAATGAATGAATAGTGAAGTATAACGTTCCGACTGGCACCACCATCAGTTTTTTCAGATTTTAATCTTTTTTTTATTTCACAGGAAAAACAAACAAAATTGTTCACCGCAATGTATATTATCTGCTGTGCCAATGACATGTTTCCATGTACAGATAGATTTTTTCTGTAATTTGTAATCTATTTACTATTAGCATAACAGAATTTGACGAAATTTTCAAAAAAGGGTGATACATCTATCATGAGTAATTTCCGACCAATAACAGTACCGACTGTGATAGGTAAAGTTATTGAAAGATGTGTCTATAACAAAATGTATGCATTCTTAACCAGATTTGAAATTCTATCAAAGTACCAACATGGTTTTTGTCCAGAAAAGTCGATTGAAGTGCTTCCTACAACTTTTTGTATATATTTACAATTCTATAGATAAAGGAAAATATGTTGGAGCACTCTTTTTCGATCTATCGAAAGCATTCGATACCATTGACCTAAACATTATCGAAAGCAAACTCTACTCTTTAGGATTTCGTGGTAATTTTCTATCGTGGTTAGTCCCATACATGCGCCTTAGAAAAATATCTGTCAAAATTGAAGAGCATAGGTCTGATTTCTATTCTATGGACCTGGGAGTTCCTCAGGGTTCCATCTTAGGTCCATTGATTTTTTTATTATTCATAAACGATCTACCCCTTCATATAAGCACACAATGTATAGTTCTCTATGCTGATGATTCAACTTTGGCTGCTGATGCTGACAGTCCCGAGGAACTCCAAGGTAAATTGAATATATTGTCAAAGGAATTCACAACCTGGTGTGAAAAAAATTCTTTAATTGTGAACTCAGACAAAACAGTGTGTATGCAGTTCTATCGCAGATCAAAAATTGTAACAAATTTTCAAGTAAGAGTGATGGATGATGTGATTAATCTCTCTGAAAATACTAAATTTCTCGGAACTTTCGTAGATAGTGATATGAGATGGGAAGCAAATATAAATGCTGTTTGTACAAAGTTAAATAGTGGTTATTATGCCATTCTACAACTGAAAAATATTTTTGATATAACTCAATTGATCAATATTCATTATGCCATAATCTACTCCCACATCTCCTGTAATATCAACATCTGGGGCAGCTCCAGCAACTCCAACAGAATATTTATTCTACAGAAAAGAGTCATCAGACTCATTTTCAATCTGGAGATTAGAGATTCGTGTAGAGAATATTTTAAAAGATTCAATATCTTAACATATCCATGTATATATATATTTTTAAATGTATAATGTTATTTCTCAAACAGAAACATATGTACGACACTGTTTCCCAACATCATAACTATTCCACTAGATCTCATCAGGATCCCGACTCATAACACATCATTCTTTAAAAACAGTCCGTCATATACAGGAATTACATTTTTCAACAATCTTCCAACTGATCTATGGAAAATTCAAAACAAAAATATGTTCAAATCGAAATTGAAGAAATATCTGCAAGAAAACTGTTTCTACAGCATTTCTGAATTTTTTAACTCGAAATAAAATGTTAGTTCTGTCTGTGTATATATGACATTTATATTTTACATTTGATTTGTTTTAAATTCCAGATAAAGTGTTAGTTCTATCTGTGTATATGTGACATTTATATTTTGTATTTTGGTATTTTGATAATTTGTCTACCTTTTTGTGTTCTTGACGTATCCTATATCATGTATTTGATCTTAAAGGATTCAATAAATTATTATTATTATTATAATACATTTCATTATTCCTTTGAGAATATGCAGGAGGTAAATGAACAAGGAAGAACTCATAAAAGGATTGATTACCCTTGTGCGTGAGATGCTTGTTTGACTCCTCTCCACACATTGGAGATATCACAATAAATATGGAATTCACAATTTCATGTATCGAATAGATAAATAATATATAAATAGTAAAAATAACAATCTTAAATATTGTAGTTAGATGACTGAGATATTTAGTGAATTGAATGGCATACATTCTCACACCCAGATATTATTATAAAAGATTGAATATTGAAACGATGATACAATAATGTGGCAAAGTATATATAATTTTGTAGCAATCTAGGGAAGTTTAATTGCATTAAGGTCGGTTAGGTTTGTCCATCGATACACAACATGAGTGCAAATAATATAATGATATTAGATTTATATTTAAATATTTTTAGTGCTAATCCAATTAAGTATATACAATGATCTTTGGAGTGTTGAATAACCATTGTTGTAGTTTTTTTCTCAAGATTTTTTGTTTTGATTTGTTTGAGCTCAACTGGTAATTTATCATATATTCTTGAGGCCAGATATGAAAAGGATGTTTGGAAAATAGTTTCTTCTGATTTAGGTATTACTACGTATTTATTCTGATTTTGTCCCATATTATACTTAGGTTCGATGTCAATGAGTTCGGATTGGTAATTATATTGCCAGATAGTAATAGTATTGCAATATATTTTTCTCAGGAGGTCTAATACATGAGTATCGTGGAACAGCTGATCTGAAGGGTAGGTACTTTTTTTTTATAAATTATTTTAAGTGTATATTTTTGTAATACTTCAACTTTCTTCAGGTGTATTGCAACAGCCGCTCCTCATGCATTGTTTCCATAATATAAATGACCTTCCACCAGTGCGAAGTGAATAATGTGACGTATGCCAAAAATATTTCAGTTTGGGAAAGATACGCCTGATTTTTTTTGTAACATATTCTGTCTGTTTGGCCCAAGTGACTATCAATGTAAATTCCTAAATATTGAATGGTGAGAACTGATTTAGTTTCCATATTCTAGTTATCGTCTATACTGAGTGTTTTATAGGTTGGTAGATTTATACGAACTGAAGGGTACAAAGTATGTTTTTTCAACATTCATAGAAAGTAATTTACTGTTGAAATAGGTTACAATTGATTTGAAATCAGCTTCAGCCGTTTCCTTCAGTTTCTCCCATGTGTCTTCTTGATATATAATTGCAGTATCATCCGTGGAACTTATGATGTTTCCCTTTATACTCTTGTCAAAAAGATCATTGATGTATAATGTAAACAAAACCGAACCCAAAACTGTTTCTCGAGGTACTCCGTATTCTACTTGTCTGTTTGTACTGAAGGTGTCGTTTTTTGTACACATTGTTGTCTTTTGTTTGAATAACTTTCGAACAATTTCAGAGGGATACCTCTAATGCCAGCATTTTCCAAGGTGAGTATCAATTGAACATGGCTTACTGTGTCGAAGGCTTTGGCCAAGTCGACGAGGATGCAGATGGTTGGTTTATTCGAATTTGATGTCTGATGAAGGTTAATTCCATGATTGCATCCTGTGTCGACTTGCCTGTCTTGAAACCAAATTGTTTTTCTGAAATTACTTGATATCTATTCAAAAATGAAACCAATCTTGATTTCAAAAGCTTTTCAAAAATGTTGGTTATCAAAGGGATTGGCCTGTATTTATTCATGTTCTTTTTGTTACCTTTTTTCTTATACACTGGTTTAATAGCAGCTATTTTAAGACTTCAAAATATCCCCTTCTCAGAATATTTATTGATTAGGAACATAATGGTCTTTAGTAATTTTTAATATGTTTTATCGTTTCAGAATTGATTTTATCTTGCCCTGGTGGTTTTCGGTTTTTTAAACTTTCAATGGTTTTAACCACTTCGCTCTCATCAACCGCGAAAGGTATGATGAATTTGAAAGCATTTTTTTATTTAGATTTGATTCTTGGTCATTTTTTATTTTGTCGGCTAGTTTTTTTCCAATACTGGTGAAAAATTCAGTGAATTTGTTTGTGATATCTTTCTCATTTAAAAAATTTTTTTTGGTGTCTTCTATTTCTTTTGGAACTTCTTTGTTTTGTTGGCCATCAGTAATTTTTTTACACAATTCCATAGGTTTTTTCATTATTTTTATCAATGTTCATCTGAGTTTTATAGTAACTAACTTTGTGTGATCTAGGCAGTGAGTTGAGTTCATTTCTGTAAGCTTTGGACTTATGTATATGCTCAACTGTTGGGTTTCTTTTCAATATCTGGTATAGTTCCATTTTTTTTCACTAAACCGTCACTTATCCAGTACTCTCTTTTTAAATCCTTTTTTTATTTTTGACTCCACTGTACAAGCGTCTATAAAGTCTTTCATCATGGTAATTAAAATATTTGTACTCTCTTCAAGGTGTTTATTATTATACATTTCATTCCACGATTCTCTTTCTAGCGTAGCTTTCGGGTTTTAGTAATCTATATGGTATTTTAAACGCGTTTCAGAAATTTGCTTCATAAAAATAATAAAAATATTGGATTTATACAGAATTTCTCGTATCTATATATTGAAAATTGTAAATCAAGTTGAATTTTGGATATAAATGTTCGAAAAACTCTAATAAAATTTCCACTTTATATGTATCAACAATGTTTCATCAATCGATTTAATATTTTAAAATTTTATTTATGCATATAAGGAAAATGAGCAAAGAATGTTGTTTATTTCGAAACGGATATGGTAGTGCTTCTTATTTTCTGGTTGGCCTTTGCTTGGTCGAAATAGGTTATTTTGATGCTTCGGTAGAATGTAGTATTGGGGGATGTAGTTGCTATCTTGGATTGACGGGCTATGTTTTCCTATGGTAGTCCCTTCTTCCCCCGTGTCGGAGCTACTTCAATTTTATTATTTTTCCCGATTACTTTGACTCCTCTTTTCTTCCACTTGGCAGTTCAAAGATTTCTTCCTCTGTAGAGTTTTCCTGGTTTTCCTCGTGTATTTCTTTTTGTTTCGATTTTCTTCTTCAGTCTCAATTTATCTCAGTTTATCATAGGGGAAGGCTTCATCATTCACATACAAAAACATTTTTTTGATATAAGCAGAATAATTTTGTTGCCTTGCTTTTTTCAGAATATTATGTAAAACTTTCCTCTTCCTGTACTCTTCAGTTGTACAATCTTGTGAAATATAAATCCCACTTCCCTTATCCAGTGTTTTGGCTTTTCTTAGAATTTCTTGTTTCAGACTATACTACTTCTACAATGACAGGTCTAGTGTTTCCTTCTACTTTTTTTCCGATTCTAAAGCAATCTCTGTAATCTCTATTATCACAAGGAAATTTCAAATGTTTCGAAACGAGTGTTATATGCTGACTATTCGTTTCTTCTTCCGGCCCTTCTAGTCCATATACAACTGTATTGCATTTTTTACTTTTGTTTTCTAATGATTCAACTTTTTTTCCAAAAGTTCGTTTTCCGTTGTGAGTTTTTCTAGCTTTACATTCGTATTACTCAGCTCTGTTTTGATTCCGGTGATATTTTAATAAATTTTTTGCATTTGTGACTGGAGCAAGGTTGTCTGTTTCTCAATTAGTTTGAAAATAGCTGCTAACCGTGGGATTCATTACTTTCGCATCAATTTGCGTACTGAACCTCGTCCCTCGATTCAAATAGGTTTGTTCGCGTTCACAAAATAAACGATCCGAAACCATCAGGAGCATGCGCAGTGTAACAGGAGTGTTAGCGTTTTTTCAGGACTGTTACATATTCCATAGGTTTTGTGTTTTCGTTACATTCGAACTAGTTCGGGACAGTTACGAATCGGTTCAAAATAGTTCGAGCATCTTAGCAAGGACAGTTTCTGACTTGTGTACTATTTGGGTGCACATGCACACAACGTACATGGTTCTGACATTCTAACCTTTTTTTTAACACGGTATCATTCGATTGATTTGTAGAGATTCGAATAAAAAATATGGATATTAGCTCCAGCTCATCGTCCTCTTCAAGTTCAGGTGGAGAAGAAATGTTCCTAAATATTCGTAGAGGACACCATTAACCTTTTCTCAGATGAAGAATTCCATGAAGAAATCATGTCCATTTATATTGTTGAATGTTTGCTATATTCATCATCAATGGTATTTTAGGTTGCCCAAATCTATTGTATCTTCAAAATAAACTCGCGGGTTTGTTGAATGCCTCAACTCAATCTGAAATCTAATGGCGTTTTCGATTATTTGATTTCTGGACTGTCCTAGAACCATCTTGGATTCAATTTATTCCGCAGCTGGTTTTGCGCAGTCCTAGAAAATTTCAAAAATTTTAAACACGAACACACCTAATATATCTAGGTTCTCTTCAAAATACCCCATACAGTGCGTAGGCGTTTCTGTTATTATAGTTCGCATGCAATATCAGCCTTTATTTACTAACAGTTATATATGTTGGAGAAATAATTGATATTTTCTTCTTGATTGTGATCTATGCATGCACAAGTTCCATAGTGGTCACTTTCATACTTTTCTTTGCACTATTTCCACTGTTTTTCACTTGTTATATATGTCTGACACTCACTCACGACAATTCTCCATCGGCGGTGAATAGATAGATAGTTCATTCACTACTTCACATACTGGAGAACATTTATAGCATGTCATGTTGGGTTTGGATTATATCCAAACTCAAAAAAAATACACAAGTATCTATATAGATATAAGTGTAAAACAAAAACTTGAGAAATATTTTAAAATTTGAACAGTCAAATATGTATAAATGAAATGAGTATAAAAATAAAATATAATATAAAGTACTAACACAACTTGAATTGAAATGAAAGAGCGTCTAAATCGTCAAGCAGTACTTGTCGCAAATTCAAATTAAGATATTCCTCCACTGATTGAAGGCAATACTTCAAAAGAAAGTGTCCAATAATGGTTTTGAAATCGTGTGCATTCAAATGTCTAACTTCCCTGGATATTTTTTTGAATACCCCAATATTCAAAGAATTTCTATCTGACCTCGCTAGTCTATGCATGGGTTTTCTTAGCAAATCTCGTGGGATATTGGTGACCCACGGTTTCAGTTTCATAACCTATTGTGTTTTTGTGAATTTCTGAAAGGGTGAGATGAAGAAAAATTGTAGGGACTGGCATGATTTTGAGATTGCGAAAAAGTGGTCTGCTATGATCTCTATAATTTGCCCCGCTTATGATTCTGATGACCTTTTTATGGTGAACAAAAATTTTTTGAGAATGATAGGAGTTGTTCCATAGAAGTATGCCATATAATATGTGACTGTGGAATAAACTAAAATATATGGATTTGAGAACATCAGAATTCACAAAGTATTTTATTCTGCGGATCAAGAAAGTAGTGCTGGCTAATTTACTACCTTGCTGGTCGATGTGAGCTGCCCAATTCAGCCTGTCATCAATCACTATACCTAGTAATGTAACAGTATTATCAGACGAGATGTTTGGGTGAAAGGATTTCAACAGCTCTTGATTTTTATCAATGTTCAATTTAAGTTAATTTGTATTGAACCAGTTATTAGCATGTTCCAGGGACAATTCAGCAGATTCTGATAGGGTGTGCAGATTCTTAACAGAATTCATTAGGGTGGTGTCATCTGCAAATAGCACCCTATTGATTGATAACATATGAAGGTACAAATCATTGATATAAATAATGAACAGCAGTGGCCCTGAAATTGATCCTTGGTGGACACCATGAGTGAGTTCAGCAATAAGTGATTGACTACTATTTACGACGACACACTGGAATATTCCACTCAGATAAGATTGATAGAAGGTAAGTGCTATGCCTCTTACTTAATGTTCAGTTTTTTATCAGTAAAATATCATGAGAGACACAGTCAAAAACCTAAGTCAAATCGCACAAAGTAATGAGCGAATGTTTGCTCTCCTCAAGGCCTTCCACTGTCTCACTAATGATACGTAAAATAGCCTTGATTGTGGATTTGTGTTTTCTGAAACCAAATTGACCTGCACATTACAGTAAATTAATTTTCAAATATCGGGTCGGTCTATGTTCCACCAAGAGTTCGGGAACTCTAGCTAGAACAAGTATGATGAAAATTGGTCTGTAATTCTCAATGTTCAGCGCCTTTTTCTAATAACGGTAGAAGAATGGCAACTTTGAAAGCATCGGGAAAAATTCCTTCTGAAAAACATTCATTTATCAGTAATAAGAACGGATGGGCTATTATATCTACCAATTCTCCAAGAATATGAGATTTCAAACAAAAAATGTCTTGACAGTAGGGATTTTTCAAGGATCGAATGGTTTCTTTCACTTCCTGAGGGGTGACTGGCGATAAAAATAAAGAACATGTTGGTGAATTCAAATATTTTTCAGGAAATCAAAGGAATCGTGATCCATGTGTGGCAGTGAAGATATTGAATTCTTTGCAATATTACAAAAGTATTCATTAAAATTATCCTGCGATATCTGAATGTGAAAATTGAATGTTTTGTTGTTATGGCGCTCAAAATTCACGAGTCTCCAGCTGTCCTACATTTATTCGAGGAGCTGATGAGACAATGTTCACACAATGTTTTTTATGTTCGATAATGGATTTTTTATATACTGTACGATAATACTTGAATGTCTTGAGCGTATTCAAATCCCTATTTACATCATATATTAGCTTAATGGTCGACAATGTGTCTCTCATGCTTTTCAGTTCTTCATTGAACCATTTTATAGGTGGTTTAGAATTTGACTTTCTGGAGAGGAAAAAGCTTACCCTCGTGATAGCTGAGAACGATCAGTTCTTCATTGAATCATTTTATACGTGGTTTAAAATTTAAGTTTTTGACTTTTTGGAGAGGAATAAGCTTACCCACTTGATAGTTCGACAAAAATTCAGTCAAGGAATTTAGTTCATGATTTTTACCACAAATGAACCAATCAAAGTCAAGAAGAAAATACCTCAGTTTGCAAAAACCCTAACCGTTGAATTTTCGTTTCAGGCGCAATCCTTAGAGATATTAGATTGCTGCAAATTTTTAATGAACTGTCTGATAATCAGAGATTCACTATACCAGTGTGAAATTTTTCTATGTTACAGTTTGTTATTATATTATCTATGCAACTGGCTGATGCCCCATTTATTCTTGTGAAAACTGAAATTATAGTTTTTATTCCAAAAGAATTCAAAATGTTGTTCAGGATCATCAAGTTTGCTGACTAACTCACAAAGTTCACATTGAAATCACCTAAAGTTATAATATCTCTGTTATTGGATGAAAATTTGAACAGTTACTATAGATGCATCAAGTAATATTAATTGAAATGGATTATAACTACCAGCTTGATCTAGTCCATATAAGCGGCACGTAAATACTACCAACAGAATCAGAGTCCGGAGAAATATTTTACGATATAGTTTTGGAAAGAGGTACCAAGATATTGATATTGAAGAATCTGGAAACATTTATAGTCATAATGGATACCAGTTTCGAAATTATTATGTTTGCTTTATTCCAAGGCGAAAGGCGAAATATCAATTCAAAGAGAATTGCTTTGAAAAACGAGTTTTGGTATTGATCTCCTCGTTTCGTTATTAAAGCAGAATGGAGGTCAGAACCTTCTTGGATTTTTGACCAAATCAGAATAGTTTGAGCAACATCATTTATCAATATGTAGAATGTGAATATGCAAAATCATTATATAAGGAACAACTTTAAATCTGCGCAAAAAATATATTTTTGAAGACATCAATGTGAGCATAATTTAAAAAAATCACAAATCGATTGAATTCAATATATTTTACTACAATGACAAAAAATTCATGGTTTCCATGATTTGAAAAATCCCATATTTCCAGAACACTCGTCTTTTGTTTTTCATTTTTTCAGCAATTTTCTGAGAATATGATAATTTCTCTGGTTTGTTCACCTTCTGTAACAAAACAGATATTGGAAAGGTGAGATGTTTTAGAATTGTTTCTCTCCAAATTCGCCGTTTACATGTTATGTTTCAAATGGTCCCAAACGGATGACTTTCCAATCTTCATATGTATCTATTCATGGCTATGTTTCCGCTCGGAATTTCAGAATGCTGGAACTACTGCATTCGAAACGCGTGACTACCAATGGTTTGGTTAGTCCAGTAAAACAATTCACGAAGAGTTGATTAGGATCACCGGTAGAAATGGGTGAATAAGTTATTTTATTCGAAAAAAATGCCAGACAAGGTACTCCCTGAAAGAATAGTTGATTAACAGAAAAATACTTGAGTGAGAAAATTGGATGGCAGAGTGAAATTATTGGCGTATAAAACAGTTTTAACAATCATATCAATTCACTTCAGAGTAAAAGATAAATTTCCCTCACTTTCAATGTCATGTAATTCATAGTTTCCCCTGTCAAGGTTGCACTTACCAATATATTGGTCAAATGCATAGATCATCATCAAGCAGAATTATTTCTCACAAAAGTGACTACAGATTGCACTCCGAAAAATGCGCTCTGGCAGAACATGTCAATGAATTTTACCACCAGTTGAATAATGATTCAAAGAAATTTGCTAGTGACAGAGTTACATGCTACAAGAGGAATATTATTGGGAATTGCTTTCATTGCCCAAGAATACAGGTGCATCAATTAAAAACTGATATTAACCATTTGAGTGAGATCTACTCCCATTTATTGTCTTCACACAAGAATTAAAATTTTGGCAACCATGTGATATCTAATAATAGTACTATTCAAAATAACCACAATCCAGTGGGAACAGTTGGTACCCCTGACCTCATTTCCACTTGACACCTGTCATGTGTCTTTGGATCAAATAATTTTGCGTGAATTGTTCCTAACTTGTTAGTTTCACTAGTATTCATACCACATGGAGTAGACAATTATTTTCATATGATTTTAAACAATCCCAAAGAGTTATATTAACTTCGAACTTCGTTTTATCTATGATTCACTTTCCCACTATTGTATCATGTTAGAAGAATATGTCGAACATCATTGAAACCAACTTCAACAACAAAGTTGTAAGTAGCAGAGACTACTCATTTACTTTTATATATATATATATATATATATATATATATATATATATATATATATATTATATATATACTAGCTGGTATCTGCGCTTTGTTGTGTAGAATTTGTTTTTTTTCTATGTGTTTCTTAGTGTTTTCATCTAGGATATGCCTGACTTTTCTGTTATCCCGTCAACCCATTATCCCGTTTTGCGAGTAATAGCAAAATGGATAGTACGAAAATATTATCCGTATTCAAAAATCTGTTCATACCAATTTTCATAGCGATCGGATGAACAGTATAGAAGTTGTAGTTGTAGTTGTAGTAGGGTTATAAAATATATATATATATATATATATATATTATATATATAATATATTATATTATATATATATATATATATATATATATATATATATATTATAACCACTACCTGTTCTACCAGTCCAGCAGTGGAATTGATAATGCGGGTGATTATCAATTCCTGAAGGATAAACACATGAAGTTTGCTTTATGTCGAGAACATTTTGGAATATTTTTATACAGTATAATTTTCGCATTTCACGTTCACAAAAGGGCAAGAAATAATATAATAAATTTAAAAAATCTACCAAGTGTGAGTGTTCCCCTTTCAGAGCCGGATTAAGAGGGGGCAAACGGGGCTGCAGCCCCGGGGCCTCCACAAGAGAGGGGCCTCCACAATATGAATTTTTAGGTAAAATTTCCTAACAAATACCGAAGGATATGCAAAATTATATATAAAAAATCTGACAACGAAAGAGCAGTTCTCCCACTTTTTCCTCCCATATTTCGTTTTAAACATTCAAGAACATGTTTCGTATTCTTGTCAAAATCCATGGTTGATATTAATCTTTGATCTGATGAATCATGCATGATGAATCATGCGAGAAACAATCAACAAGTAAAACATCATACTATTATTAAAATATTATATCGTATCGAAATTAGCTGTAAAAACAAAAACAATTGAATAAAAAAAAAAATATACATTTTTTTTATTAAATGAAGGATTTTCTGTCGATGTATTCTTCGAATGACACAAGCGATCTAGATACACAATGAAATTCAATAATCATAAGCAAAAGAAAATAATATTTCAATTTATGAATATGATTGCATCAAATTATTTATAAGAGCCCTGTGCGCATTCCATGATAGAACAAAAGTTCAAATTCTGTTGACTATTTTTTTTGCCGATTCTACAAACACTTTGCCCGTCTATACCTGTGTTTCCTATTTATTAGCGTTGACAAGTGTCCGCTGAGTGGCGCGCTTGTAACAGAGAAATCCCCGAAATCTGAAAGTGTGAGTCTAAGAGAAGGATGCCATTCCGCAACAAATGTA
The DNA here is from genome assembly GCA_018342105.1 of Gonioctena quinquepunctata. Classification (NCBI taxonomy): domain Eukaryota; kingdom Metazoa; phylum Arthropoda; class Insecta; order Coleoptera; family Chrysomelidae; genus Gonioctena; species Gonioctena quinquepunctata. The sequence goes on along the minus strand of JAFIRS010001812.1, from coordinate 138,578 downwards.
AATCCTTCTGAAAAGGACTATCTATCTATCTATCTAAGATGTTCTACTATCAAATTCTTGAAAACCAAAATTTCAGAGCTACATTCTCAAACATTGAAATTACAGTGATTATTTTTTGAATGGAAACGTTCAATTCAAATAATTCATATACGTTTTGGCCAATCAATAGTGGGAATATTCTACCTAGAAAATTGTCGCGGGAATAATTTGAGGTATTTTGTTTTTATTGTCTGACAACCTATATTTTTAATTTGACGTCTGTCATCAATTCGCATGAAAAGTGTGAAATGAATCAAAACCGGTTTAGTACATTATATAATTTTGCAAGGAAATGTGTTTATGATCGTAATATCAAAAAATAATCTAAAGAATACCACACGAGAGTTCGATATAGTAGAAAATAACTATCTAGATTTCTTTCTCAAACTTGTTGGCAATAGCCACTCGAGCCAGTTGGTCTCTCTTGTCTATTGCCTGGCAACAAGTTTTCGAAAAATCTGTCAAATTATTTTCGCTCTCTTGTGATATTACAACTGAGAATGTGATGATGTCAAATTGCACTGGAAAGCGCTCATTTTCCAAAATAAAAAAAATAGGCGGATTACGATGAGACAAAGCCGCCTATCAAAGTTATCGCTTCTTAGCATTGAGAATGATTTTCTCCGGATGCTGGATGTGACCGAAATCATCAATGATTGTTCGTCGAAAAAATCTCGCAAGAATCCCTTTGTTTACGCTGTAATTTAATTTATTTCTTGTTTTTATTATACCTACATATGCTCGTGTCGAAATAATTGGATTTGTTCCGCAATAAATAAAAAAAAAACTTGTTCGAAAAATAATTAGGGGCCTCCACTCCTTTGTTGCCCCAGGGCCTCCACACCTTTTAATCCGGCCCTGTACCCTTTTATGCAAAAGTATGCCACTATAGAGTTAGATATATGCAAGCCTTCGGATCTTATTGTATTGAGTACTTAGATTTCAATAGAAATTCTTTGCTGATCATGGTTGTAGATATATATATATATATATTATTTTTTTTCTGGAGAGTGTCTTGGGTTATTGAATTATTGAGACATTTATATTGGTAAAGAAGTTTCGTCGCGCGTCTGGGACTTCTTCAGTTTCATTTATTTCATTTACATTACATTACATTACAAATTTCAGATTTTCTAACAGGAAAATTTTGTTGTATATATATTTATATATATATATATATATATATATATATATATCATTATTGATGTGGGGATACGTTCATGTAGATAGATAAGCTTTATTGTCTAAATGAAAACATTTGTCGACAAAGTCAAAATTATCACTATGTCTGATTATGAGTAATATAATATGTACATATATATTCTAATACATCACATGTAGATAAAAACACTTATTCTAATAGTGAATTGTGAAATGAAAAAGAGCGCATAAACGAAGTGAAATGTAAGATATATCACATAATATAGAATGACTAGAATGCGTATGCAAGATATTCCTCCAAATTGTAGAAGTATTTCTCCATGGTGACTTTCGGAAACCTTTCATATCGTTAATTTCTCTGATTGGATTCGGTAAATGATTATAAATCTTCTTGCTTCTGTAAATCAAAGACTGTTTTGTAAGAGTAGAAGTGGAAAGTGGTAAAGCAAGTTTTTTTTTCCTGGCGTGTATATCGCTTAGAGTTGGAGTTAATGAATTTTTCCCTGTATTTGTGTATCAAGCAAGCTGTCTCTAAAATGGAAGTTTCATATAACGACAGTAATTTGTTGTTTGAAAAAATCGGCCTGCAAGATTCTCGCGTTTTTGTTTTGGAAATTAATTTCAAAGCTTGTTTCTGGAGGACAAATATACTTTGGAATATAACCTGACTGCAGAAACCCCAAAGTGGAATTCCATACCGTGAGTGAGACTCAATGAATGAGTAGTATGCCGTTGAAGAAGCCGACATTCCAAGTTCGCGGGATATTACACTGACAACGTAGCATCTGGAGGACAGCTTTTTCTTAGGGCCATAATATGAGAATCGAACTTCAGATTGTTATCAATGTGTATGCCAAGAAATTTTGTTCCAGGCTTGCTTTTAATCAGTTCAGGACCTAAGGGCATTCCTTCTAAATCGAACTTGAACGTGAACAAATTTGTTTTTTTTATGTTCAATATCAGCATATTTGCTTCGCACCAAAATTTGATTTTTTCTACATCTGCAGGAATAGTTTGAGCCAAAGCACTACGATCTTCCTTCTGCCAGAGGATTGTGGTGTCGTCAGCAAACAGTGTGAGGTGTCCAGAGATATCTAGCTTGGCTATATCGTTAATGTATAGGAGAAAGAGAATGGGACCTAGAACTGAGCCCTGTGGGACTCCTCGTAATATTTTGTCTAACACAGAGGTATTGTTGCCTAGTATAATTATTTGCTTTCGATCACTGAGGTGAAATCTGATCCAGTCTAGTGCTGATCCGCGAAAACCGTAATGTAAGAGCTTTTTCAATAGTATTTCATGACTTACACAGTCGAAAGCCTTAGAAAAATCAAGCAATATAGCTGCGGCTTTGAGGCTCATGTACACTCTTTCATGAAAATAAAATATTGCATCGTTGGTACCCTTGTTGTTTTGAAATCCCAACTGTTCAGGCGCCAATATATTGTGTTTCTGCAAGAAACCCATCATTCTACATTTTACCAGTTTCTCGATTATTTTTGACAGTATTGATAATAGGCCTGAAGTTGTTTGGATCATCAGTGGCACCTCCTTTGTGAAGGGGTACAACTAATGCTGTCTTTAGGCTAGAAGGAAAAGTTCATGTAGCAAAAGACTTATTTATGGCCAGGGCAAGGGCCCTAAGGGCTTCATCAGGTAATTGTGACAACAATTTGGATGATAAGTGGTCTTCGCCTGGGAAATTTTTGTTTTCTATATCACTTAATATTGATTTGAGCTCAAACAAGTCCGTCTCGTATAAGAATAGAGAGTGCATCGGAGAAGCTACATTTTTCAGATAATCGAGAGAATCAGCTGTCGTAGAAGTTTTGTGGGTTAATTTGTTTGCTATAGAATAATGATATTGGTTCAAAGAGTTTATGTCAACATTTACTTCTGGATGACCCCGATTTTTTTTTTGCCCCTCAAATCATTGATTATTGTCCACATTTCTTTTTGATTGAAAAACTGCTTGATTTAATCTATTTCTGTACTACAATTATTTAGATAGTTTGATAGTCTGTTTGTAGATACGACGGTAGTTATTGAAGAAAGACATGAAGAAAATGTTATTGCTGTGGAATTTTCTAATGGTGTGGAGACAACGTAAATTACAGGAAGACTTTTTCAGTCATCTTGTTATCTTGTTCGATTTATTTTTCCTTATCGTCTGTAGTGGAAATGCTTCATTGAATATTTCAACAACATGATTCTGAAAAGCGTTGACTGGATCTTCAGCCTCATCTATAGAATTCTGATCCATTTTTTGACAAAGAAGTCGGAATTTGGTACAGTTTCTTTTGCTGAGAATTCGCCCTTTTATGTGCGTTTTTTTTCAAATATATTTGGGATGAAATAGGTAAACACTTATGTTCGTGCAGACATAGTCTATAATGGTAGATGAGAATTTAGAGACACGAGTGGGTTCATCTACATACATTACTGAATTGAAACAGTCTAGCAGATTTATCATCATTTGGGTATCAGTAGACGCTTTATTGCAAAATTTATATTGACGTCCCCGGCTAAAATAAAGATGCGGGTGGGGGTAATTATGATAATAAGAATTCTAGTCGATCTATAAAGATTTTGAGAACAACTGAGGGAGGTCTATAAATACACAGTGTGTAAATATCATACATTTGCGAGTGACTTATAGAAAATTCAAACTGTTTTTCTACAATCAGGTTGTCATATTTACAAATATTGACGAAAGGAAAACATTCTAAAAACTGCTTTCTGACCATTATCATAGTTTCTCCATGTATTGAATTCTTTGGACAATATTTTGAAATCATATCGTACTCAGAAATATAAAGAGGTTCGTCATCTTCCAACCAATGCTCTGTCAGAAGAACAATATTTGGTAGGTTTTGTTATTCTAAGAATATAGAGAGTGCGTCTGTTTCATTTCGAATTGATTGAATATTAAGTAATAAAATTGATAACTGGTTTTTGCTATCCCTCACTCTAAAAAAGCGTTCGAGTGGTCTTTATCTGGATGACTGATACTGGTGTTAACTGAATGAATTGATTCATTAAGTAGAGTCATTATATTTGCATCTTCAATTTACTTTGCGATGCTGACATCAATGCTGATTTCACTAGTGCACTCCACAGGTGTTGTATCTAAGTAGAGGTGTTCAGAATATCTTGTTAGACTTATGAAAACTGGTTATACAAAACATATTTTATTTCCTTGCTCAAGTGCTGCTTGCCAATTTTCTTCAATATTTGGCCATCTGCACCATAATTTTTTTTCCGGAGTATATTATTGCATTCTAAGACTTTTGCAAAACAAGAAAAAGTGTTGTGCACCACCTTTGCCAGATTTTTGTTATTTTCATAAATATTCTCATTATTATGGTCGTAGTCATACCGATATAGTTCCGTTATAATAAGTACCTTTGTGTGCTGCATTTGAGAAAAGAAGTCATCCATAGAGCATACCCTAGCCTTTGATACCACAATATGACTGTCATTTTTTGAAAAATTAAGAGAGTTTTTGAGTGCTATTTGTAATAAGACTCGCGTTAGGTTTCAGAAGAGATAGAATCCTCAATGACTCACCTGTCGGCTGGGCAATCATTTCCCATCACTTCCAGCTACAAATATAATTCTTCGTATAGGTGTGAACGCGATATCGTTCTTTCTCATATATGTTTTTTGACCGACGAGCCTTGGTAAGTTTGATTTAGATGCTATTGGTGCATTTTTTGCTACACTATTAATTATTTCATGAGAAATTGGTACCCTGTTTGGGACGCCTCTGTCTTTCAGAGGTTGACACTCGTTTACTGAAGATTGGTTTTCACAATATGTGTTAATTTCGGTTTGGGTATGAACAGTTGTTTCCTTTTCAACTTTTTCAGCTAGATCCTTTTTTTGTTGGTTCACTATCGGTATTAATTGGTCGATGTTCTTTTTTTGCTCTTCTATCAATATACTTAGTTCTGCTTCAGTTTGATTGCCTCTTATATTATAGAATCATGTTTCCTTTTCAATTTCTTCATATATTCTACTTTCAGTTGATTATCTTCCTGCAATTCATGAATTGTTTCTTCTAGGATTGTACTCACTTCAGAATCTCCTTCATCTTTGAGGTTGAAGAAGATTGTTTTCTGGAAACTTGAAGTCTTTTTTTCTGCTATTCACATAACTTTTGTGATAGACACCAAAACAGTTTAGACATAAATAATTACTGAATATCTTGGTTTTGCAGCATTTAAAGAAACTATTTTTTCAAGCCATCGCACACACACCTGCTCACTTCGACAGTCGAACTTGTACTGAGGTCAATTTATATTGAAATTTGTTTCAATTTCTTATTTTTTTGAATTATTGTTCCACATAATGGAGGCAATGGAAGCATGTTGATATGTCTCCATTATGTAAAACAAAAACTCAGAAAAATAAGAAATAAAAACTAATTTTAATATGAATTGACCTCTACGTGTCACTCTGGTACGTACCCCGACATCAATAAAGATATATATTCATACAATCCAACAAAATTGTTCCTGTCAAAAAATATAAAATTTCTAATTGTCTATTATAGAATTATAACATGGAATAAATGAAACTAAAGAAGTCCCAAACCCAAGATGACACGTCTTTGCCAAAATAAATGTCTCAATAATTGTCGAATTCAATAACCCAAGACACTCTACGGAAAAAAAATACAGGAGGGATTCAAGAAAACTATTTCAAATATATATATATACATATATATATATATGTATATATATATATATATATATATATTACAATAAGGTTCTAGATCCGAAGGGCTTGGATATGTTTAACTCTATAGTGGCATACTTTTGGATAAAAGGGGAACACTCACACTTGGTAGATTTTTTCAATCTTACTATATTATTTCTTGCCCTTTTGTATACGTGGAATGCGGAATCCTAGTTTGAATTTAATGCGTACTTTTTTCAATTTATTTTCCATTCCTTCGGTAAAATTTTACTGTATAAAAATTATCCCAAAATGTTCTTGACATAAAGCAAACTTCATGAGTTTAACCTTCAAGAATTGATAATTACCCGCATTATCAATTCCACTGCTGGACTGGTAGAACAGGTAGTGGTTATAAAAAAAATATACCGCACTTACCAACTTGGCACCCTTGAATTTTGATCTGATCGATGTCCATCCAGAGATGAAAGCATGTTTATAATATAAATAAATGGAATATAATGGTTTTAAGTAGTTTATTACAAGCATGTTGATAATTGCTGGTAAACATTCACGTGGAATCGTCATTACTGTTGGGTGATTCAACATAAATCACAGATTAACTTGAACCCATAATTTTCAAGGTAATTTTTTTTTTTCAATTTAGGAAAAACTATGAAAAAGTAGCACTCAACAGTCATTTAGTATTCAACTACTTATTACAGCATGATGGTTTTTGTGATCAAAGATGAAAGACCAAAGATAAAATAAAAAAAATTAATTCTTTCTCAAAGTAATTGCCTGAATCTTCCTCATAAAAAATTGGGATATACTAATTGTCGAAATCCCTTATTCATTTATTCATTATTTGGGGTACAAACAGAATAGGCCCAAAGACAGTACTAGCTGTCATATCAAATTTTTCAAATAGGAAAGGCGAATATGTGAACAAATACTCATAGAGTAAGTTGAAATAAGCTTTTTATGAAGAATGTGCTTCTGCAAATGAATAAATGTATTTTATATTCTAAAGTTTTGTTTCCAATCGTGAAGAGAACGGAATTTGTATGCCTTGCAAGACTTCTGCTCATAAAACTAGTTACTTCATCATATAAATAATGGAAAATACTGAAACAAGAATAATAATTGTACATAACTATTAACTCAAAAGGCAGGTAGAGAGTAACATGTAGTTTCAAAACGATATATAATCTACTCCCTGCTCGACCCCTTCTCCTAATGGGGATCAATATATTGCTTCATTCACGATATGTAAGTCCTCCTTCTGGAGCATGCTGGTATGCTCCGCATTCGATCTAGAAGTGAAGAGGGTCTTTTTTCCTAACATTTCTGGCACAAAGATAAATTTTGTTGCTGCAGTTGCTGGTCAGGATTCCAACTATAGTTCGAAGTTTCTTCTGAAATCAGCTCCAATATCTCCTCAAAATAACAAACTATTATTTTGTCAACACATTATTATTTGGCAACAATAATCGAGAGTTGAACAGTACAAAAATAGTTTCGAAGGACTGTGATTACCGTTTTTTATTTTTCCTCTATACTACTTAAATGTGATTTTTTGTCAATATGGCTTTTAAAATGTAATTACATTGATACAAAATGATAGCCATAAAAATATGTTTACTTTCCGCTCACTATTCCCTTAGATCCATCTTCATTCAATTCTTGATGTGATCACATGATCTTCATGGCGCCTAACTATTCTCTCCGCCTTTTGCAATTTTAATATTTTTTCGAGAAGGTCATAGAGCGAATTTTCATTTATTCCATTCATTTCCGTTATTCTTACGAACGGCGATGGACGTCTGCACCGGAGTAGGTACAATTTTCTTAATCCTACAGAGCAACTGCATCGAACATTCCATCTGTATTATTGCCAATTAGGACATTTGCACCGGATTGGCACAGGTAGTAATTATAAACGAATACATTTATTATTTAAGCGTTAGAAGTTTACAATTTTGGAACGGTTATATTCACTCGTATAGTGCAAATTGTTGAGTAAAAGATGGATAGTTTTGAGGGCATCCGTCAAAATAAACTTTGAGTACACGACAATTTTACTTCTTATAAACCGTACACATTGAAAAGTGGCGAGGTTAAGTGGCAGTGTGTAAAGAGACTTTGTACAGGTAAGATTTATTCTCTGGGAAGCAAAGAGGAAGAAACTCTCGTTCGAACCAATGTAAAAATCAGTTGTGAATTACATATTTCTGTTTGCACTTCGGTAAAAAAAAGGATGGCTCATTTGTACGAGAAGTAGGTGTCCGTGTCATTTGGGTACATACATGTATTAAATGAATTTTTTTCTATAATCAGTTTGTAATGTTACTTGTATATCGAATGATATTATTATACACCATCACACTCTTTATATATTGGATGGAAAAACATTTATTATTATCATTATTATATCTACAGAAAGTATAATGAATGCTACATCCACTGTATGTATATTTAATGAAAATATAGATTGGCGAATGTTTTGCATGAATTTTGCTCGATTTGTAAAGTGTGAAACACATGATTTTCAATAAATGGATAAAGGATGTATTCTAAGTATATAAGAATGGTCCGCACCCCCAGTGGGTTTTTGCCGGTGCAGATGTCCTACCTAATTTAATTGCTCCGGTGCACTTGCCCATTTTATCAGCTAAACCAAAATTTTATTACTTCTCAGTGACTCCATCCCCAGTGCAGATATCCTGTAGCCTTTACGCACATTTTGTGATGCAAAACTATTACTGAAGAATTAATAGCGTTCTAACCTGACCTGATATAGCTTGTTTGTCATAGATTAGCTGATCTATAGTATTGTATCTTAGAAAAAGAAAGACTGATGAGTCATGTGTGAGAAAGGAAGATAAACTGTCCCATCTTAGTAGGACCAACGAATAAACCACAAATGATAGAAGCGTACAGGGCAGAAATGAATTATTAATTCATTGAAAAACATTGATGATAATCTAGAGCGATTTTCTGTTTGTAAGTACATCTTTCCGAATAACAGTTGTGGGGCTCAAAGAGTTGAGTCGTTTCGTGATCAAGTCATCAAATTTCCAGATTGTCTTGCCTCGTAATTTCATTATTAGTTTTCAAATGGACTGTTCCGAAGGCCTGTGCGTTGCGTGCAGTATATATAACTCAAGTAGATGTCGATGAATTCTTAGACTAATCTCGGAATTCTCAAATAATCTCGCATGTTTCGGAATTATACGCCAACTAGCGGACCCGACAGACGTTGTCCTGTCCAAATTTCTATGTTCCCTAAAATGTTTTTCCCGAAAACTCTCGTCCGCGTAGAATTTTTTTTTCTATGTTTTCCTTTATGTTGTACCATCTATATTAGGCTTTTGACTCCTTCTGCTTCCTGTTGTCCCGTTATCTCGTTTTCCCGTTATCCTGTTATCCCATTTTCCTGTTTTCCCTTTTTTCTTTATCCCGTTATCCCGTTTTCCCGTTATCCCTTCATCCTGTAATCTCGTTATCCCGTTTTCTCGTTATCCTGTTATTCCCGTTATCCCATTATCCTGTTATCACATTTTTCCTTTATCCTGTTATCCCGTTTTTCCCTTTTCCTGTCATCCCGTTATCCCGTTTTTTCGCTATCCCGTTATTCCCGTTATCCCGTTTTACTGTTATCCCGTTTTTTATTAATCTCGTTATTCCGTTTTCCTGTTATTCCCTTATCCTGTCATCCCGTTCTTTCGTTATCCCGTTATCCAGTTATACAATCATCCAGTTATCCCGTTACCCCGTTTTCCTCTTATCCCATTCTTTCTTTGTCCCGTTATCCCATTTTCCCCCATTCCCCTTATCCTGTCATCCCGTTATCCCGTTTTCTAAAAAATAAAAAAAATAATTAAGGGGTGGACCACCCTCAACATTTAGGGGGATGATTTGTGAATCTAGACCATCCAGGGCGCCACCCAAACGCATACAAAAAAATTCATTCAAATCGGTCCAGCCGTTTATGATACCGACTGCAGCGCCATCTGCCGGGCTGATTTGTGAATCTAAACCATCCAGGGCGCCACGCAAACGCATACAAAAAATTCATTCAAATCGGTCCAGCCGCTTAGGAGGAGTTCAGTGCCACACACATACAGTAGAATTATATATATAAAGATAATAATTACGGAAGATACAAGAATGAGGAATGAGAAAAAATTGGATTTTATTTGTTTTAATCTTCCAGAATTTTTTGTATTATTGTTAATGATGATATTCAGTCAACAAGTTTCTTTTCATAAACGCCATTTTTTATTCTACGTGAATATTGACCTCGGAATTTCTGACTCAAGTATAAAAATATCAAGTTTTTTTATACATATGACGTAAATGAAACCGGTGCTGGGGATCTTATTTGTACATGGTGAAATATATTATGTATCTTCTTATAAAGTTTTGTAGGAAAGATCAGACAAAAAATAACTACATGTAGCACAAAGAGAACAGTGAAGTAGTTTCATCGACGCCATTACTCAGTTGATTGGTGATGGTTATAGAATTGTTATTGTGACAATTAAATTTTCATGGAAATATTTCTTCACACCGTTTCTGGTGAAAGCTTATGGATTTCACATACCGTTAACATTCCATTTATTCAATTTATTCAAGTCATTTGCCAAATACTCTTTCAAGGTACCGTCGAAAACAGATTAAACCGAAAGTCTAATTTTGTGCTTGCTCGTCAGGCAAGAACGAAGCAACCCATGGAAAATAGACATTCACAAAGTTGGAATAGTTGAAATGTATAAAAATATGACAAACAGTGTAAAACTTCAAATCTTGAATAAAATATCTTCATTAACTGCCAGCGTTTTTCAATTTGTCGACGAATCTTATATACCCTATAGGTTGAAAGCGCTCTGCGATCAATAAAAAAGAATAAACTGCACGAAATACAAAATTAGACCTTTGGTTCTGCCCTAGTACTCCCACCCCTAGAAAACATATTACACTGTACACAAGTGCTCTCAATTGAATTATTTCCTTGGCTATCCAAACCATAATAATGCCCCAATGAGCAATTCCAAACCTCAAATAGTTTTTTGTACTTCAAGTATTAGCAGAATATCATATTTGATTTTTTTGTATAGTTTTCTACAACCTAAAGATAAAAAGAATTATTCAAGAAAATGTTACTGTTTTTTGTCATTGTTGTAAGACAATCAATAAGTCAGTAACAAATGATTGACTTTTTTGTTTAAGGAAAACCAATTCAGTGAACGCGGTAACCTATTAGCATAGACCAATTATCCTAAAAACATATCAATAAGAAACATGGTTTCTTCACGAAAGTGTCATACGAGAAATATCATGTTGGAATCGTTTAACATTTATTGAAAACAATTGTTCAAATGTAGCCGTCTCAGTCACAAATAATTACACATTGTAAGTGGGTCGGTAGGGCTCTTCAGCCCTTCCGTACCTCGACCTATAAGATCTTCTGTACATTACTCTCCATTTATTCAAGAGCCGGGATTCCATGACACCTCGTAAAGGGTATCAGTTTCCTGGGAGCTGGGTTTCTGATACCTTATGACATTAATGGAACCCCTTCGAGGAGCTTGGATCTTTTCAAAACAGCGCTTGGCAGTCGCAAAGCTAGTTTTCTGCAGTTCCAGCATAGTTTCCGCAATAATGGCATAGTTTCCTGTCTGATATATTCAACTCTTCAAAGTCTGACACCTTATTCCAGTAAGTTTAGATTTGATCCGCTCCTCAGAGCCAAATCTCTTTCTTTGGATTGAACAGATCATAAACGAGTTATGAGCCAGGATTTTGAGCGTTTGTCCTTTCCTGCTCCCTCCTTGCCTTTGATTCCTTATGACCTCCACATTAGAGTTTTCTGTCTCAGGTAGAGTTGGCAGTCCCAGTTCAGTCTAAACTCACAATTGCTTTTAGCTCTGCTTGGCTGTCTGATCTGATATAGATTTTTGCTCCTCTGGAGCCTCTTGCAGGGCATTTTTGGCGCATATTTGTATAGCATGGATATCTGCTCGAAATATTGTTGGAGTTTTGCCAAGGGGTTTTGAGAGCCTGAAACTGGGACCAGTAACGCCCACTACAGATCTTTCGTCCATATTGGATCCATCAGTATACCAATCTAACGCACTCGTTGTGCATATATGGTGGTTGTTCATGGCCACTTCATAATTCACTTCGAAGTCGTGTCTAGCTGAGATAATATCTTATGATTGTACCTGAATTCTTGGGAAATATTTTCCAGAACCTTCAGATGTCCATTTGGATTTCCGGAACCTTCAGATGTCCTTTCAAATTTGATGCTTGGTGTAGTCTGCAGGCATTCACTGCCGCTTCCTTCATTTCAGGAAAGTACAGTGGCGAAAGGTTCAGCATTACTTCTAATGAAGCAGTGGAGTATGTGGATATTGCCCCTGGAAATAATTTCATTGTATTGACCAGATCCATTTTAGTTTTGGTGAGTTCCATTCAGGGCCGGGGATTTCAGTTTTGTCTCCTTGTGAATGAACCTGTATTGCTAGGTCTTTTACGCACCAGCTTTCGATTATGTTTAGAGCTGTGTGGGTGCGGTTGGATATCAACCCAGGTTTGCCCCCAATAGTAGTAGTTTTTAATTTTCACTTTTTTGTTGTAAAAATCTAGATAATAACTATCTACTCAAATGACTTCAGGTATCCATTATGTTGTAGTGTCATCAGAACTACCTATATAAGTTCCAACAGAATCGGTTAGAGATGAAGAACTAATAATCCCCTATTTTTCTACCCTTAGGGGTGGATTATTCCTTTTCAAATCCGAAAATGACCAACTCTGAAGTATACCCTGCCCACTAAACAAAGAATTATCCAAATCGGATAAGCCAGTACAAAGTTATGAGTGGTAGAATCGGTTAACGGGTAAAAATTCAGTGGATGAACGATAAATATACCCTATTCTTCTACCCTCAAGGGTGACATTTTTTTTTTCAACTGGAACCAACTTTGAGGTATACCCTATCCAATAAAGAAAGACATTAAAATTTAGCCACTCTGTGAAAAGTTATGCGTGATCAAACATTAAAAAAATATACACGTCGACTAGGGAACCTCCTTCTTTTTGAATTCGTCGGTTAAAAAATTGAGCATGGACGTGTCAGGCTCATGCATGAACGTCTGAATTCGATAGCACTAGTACAATATTTAGAGAAACACAAATTCTCGAAGAAATGAAACCTGCAAAAATACGAGGAAAAACAAAGGATACGAATGAAATAGGTGAAACGAGAGAATCATTTTTAATTCAAGATAATATATTTGTTGGTTCGAGTAGTTTGTCCTGTTTCGAAATTGATTTTTAAATGAGAAAAATTATTTCTTCTCCCCACTCTGAGTCGGCAATCGCTTGTATTGTAGAATTGGTTGATATGGGGAGGGTGGACAATTTTATTATTATTTAGAGAAATTATTAATCATGTGTCAAAATAACAATATATTATCCCAATACAGCAAAATATTCAGGCATGATCCTAAATATGACTTGAACTGCGTGGAACATATCAAAAACAACCTGATAAGAAAACAATACGGTTGAACAGGAAATAGCAACAGTAGACAAAACAAATTACCCGTGCTAGAACTTATGTTGAAACCTGTATGTATCTACGGCATGAAATTCAAGGGGGTGCTAGTCAGAGCTATCCCAAAGCACTGTGCCTCGTGAAAGCACTCAAAGCACTTTTGTACGCGCAAGCAGTATGCTCTCGAGCACTTTTTGAACCAGTGCTTAATTGATTTGTTGAGAATATAAACAGGATGTTCATAAAATCAGATGTGGAATCATCTGCGACTGAAAGATCAACTCTAGTCACTATCTTCCATCGTCAAGATAACCTCTTGTGGGGTATTCATGTTCAAAAGGGAAACATTCTCAATTGAATATTGATAGAAAGATTTTTCTGTGAATTGAAAAATCCACGATTAAAATGAAGTTATTTTTTGTGAATTTCTAACAGCAAACAACTACTTCCTTGGCTAAAGCCACGCTGGACATTGAACTATATCTGATAGATATTCTGAAAAGGCCCTAACTCAAAAGAAAAAATCTGAAATTGAAAATTTGCATTTTCATTCAGATAGTTATTTGATTTTCTATTCCAGTCTCAATTAAGAACTCATAAAGATGAATGAGGCAAAGAAGAATGTTTTCCAAAAGAGAGTACTCACCAGAAATCATTCGTAACATTGACGCAGGAGAGACATCGCATTCACTAGGTCTTCAATACATTTTTGTCGACGAAAATCTATTTCACGCTTCCACGATCATCAGGAAGACCGGAAGAAATAGGAAACACATTTTTAAGAAGCAATCCATCTTTGCAAAGTGAGATTAATTTCATATGATTATTTGTGACTGGAAGGGCCTCCTGACCAGACCAGTCGTCAAAGTGACAGCAACTTAAATTATGTTTTACTATTAGTTCAGCGGAGCTCGCTTCATTACTTTCTTATTTCTTCTTTCTTCTCTTCTGCAACGTCTAGGACACATATCTTCACTACAGAACGTCGAAATATGCCTGATTTTGTCTTGACATCTACCATTCTGATTTGATCATCGGAACCGGGAAATACTGCAACAACTCTCCCCTTGGGCCAATGATTTCTTGGAAGTTCACTGTCGACAAGAACGACTACGTCACCGACTTTCACTTTCCGAGGATCTTTCTGGAACCATTTGGTTCTTCTGGTCAGCGTAGGCAAGTACTCCCTGAGCCATCTTCGCCAAAAGCAGTCAGCTAGATACTGGGCGATTTTCCATTGTTTTCGCGAAACAAGATCATTTTCTGAAAACGATCTGAACAGGCAGACAGAACTAGAGGTACCAATTAGAAAATGGTTTGGTGTCAAAGCTTCGTCATCTTCTGGATCGATCGATACATGCACCAGAGGTCGTGAGTTCACAATGTGCTCAGCTTCAACCATCAGTGTCCATAAAACTTCTTCGCGCGGAGCTTGTTCCTTCAGAACAACCTTCAGAGTTGTCTTTACTGATCGCACAAGTCGCTCCCAACTACCTCCCATATGTGGTGTTCCTGGGGGAATGAAATGCCATTCGATTCCCCTGTAGGTCATTTCTGCAATAATGGACTCCTTCCGCATTTCCTTGAGGGCTTGCCTGAGTTCCTTGTCCGCTCCACGGAAGTTTGTGCCATTGTCCGAATATATTTTTTCGGGACATCCTCTTCTTCCAATGAGTCGTCTGATTGCCATTATGGCAGAATCGGAACTAAGAGATGAGGCAAGTTCCAAATCAACTGCTCTGGTGCTCAAGCAGGTGAACAATACTCCCCATCTCTTTTCCCTTCTTCTTCCGACGGACACGTTCATCGGACCAAAATAGTCCATACCTGTATAGGTGAAAGGTCTGACAAAGCTGTTCAATCTGCAAGCTGGTAAAGGAGCCATTTCTGGCGATAATGGTTTTTCTCTCAAATTTTTGCAGTACTGGCAGGAATTCCAAGTGCTTCTCACTGCATTCCGTATATTTAGGATCCAATACTTCTGTCTCAATTCATTAACAACGAATTCTTGACCATGATGTTTTGCTTTCTCGTGATGAAAACGTAATAACAGCTTCGTGAAATGATTCCTCGGATCCAAAATTATTGGAGTTTTCACATCTTTCTGCAAGTATTCTGCATTTTTCAACCTTCCTCTTATCCTCAGAATACCATCGTCATCCAGAAATGGTGATAATTTGTATATTCTACTCGAACTTTTGATAGATAGTTTTTCTGTAGACAATCTATTTCTTCTTCAAAATTTTCCTCTTGTGATTTCTTTATCCACAGTGTTTCTGCTTCTCTGATTTCATTTGGAAAAAGTTCCAATGGTAAGTCCGTTTTGGAAATGTTCTTTCTGCATATATCTATGAATCGCATTGTCCATGCCGTGGTTCTCAATAATTTCATAATCGAAGAAAATTTCTCGATTTTGGGTAAAGATTCTGACAAATTTATTTTTGAAAATTTCACACTTACGGCTACAAACTCCTGCTTTATTTCGGATATAGATTCGGCTGATACAATAATTTCTTTCTCAATAGGCCATAATTCTTCATCTAATGTGAGAAAATCTGGACCATTCAACCAACGGCTTTTTGACGAGAAGTCACATTCTTTATTGTCTCTAGTTGCTTCATCAGCCACATTTTGCGTGGTAGAAATCCAATTTCATTTTGATATATTGGTATTTTCCGTGATTTCACCCACACGATGTGCAACGAAAGGTTTAAGTTTTCGTGCATCAGTCTTCAGCCAATAAATAACGTTTTTTGAATCTGTCCAGTAGTATGTGGTGCTAATTTTTAGGGTGTGATTTTCTTGAATGGTTTTGGCTAAGCGGGAACCCATAACTGCAGCCTGTAATTCTAACCTTGGTATAGAAACCAAATGTAATGGAGCTACCCTCGATTTTGCCATAACAAATGCAACTTTAATGATTCCATCAATTCTCACCCTTAAATAAACCACAGCAGCGAAAGCTTGAGAACTTGAATCACAGAAAAGGTGCAGTTGAATTTCTTTATTACCTATATCTCTGAGGTAACAACGAGAAATATTCAATTGCGATAGTTTTCCTAATTCCTGTATCCACTTCATCCATTTTCTGTTACATTCTTCTGGTATTTTTTCATCCCAACCAATGCCCAATCTCCAAAAGTCCTGAAGAAGAATTCTCGCTTTTATCGAAAAATTTGAGAGGAAGCCAAGTGGGTCAAATATAGACATAACTATTTTCAGTACTTCCCTTTTTGTAAAATTTTCCCATTTTCCAAAATGTCTTTCAAACCTTGCAACTTTATTCGAAATGAAAATGTATCCTCATTAGGGTCCCAAATCAATCCCAAAACTCTTTCAATTGGCATTTCCTTATCCAGATCCATATCCTTCCCTTCTCCAGTTCTCAAATTATGCGGAATACTTTTCAGTACCTCCTTAGAATTGCTGCTCCAATTCCTGATAGAGAATCCACCTCTCTCGTGTACAGCAATCACCGAAGAAATCAATTTTTTTGCTTCTTCTACTCTATCCACACTGTCGAGGTAATCATCGACGTAGTGTTGTCTCAAAATAGCTTCAACTGCTTCCGGGTGGGTATCCTGAAATTCTTCTGCATTTCTCCTCATTATATACTGAGCCGACGTTGGAGAGGAAACAGCACCAAAAATCATTGCAACCATTTCAAATTCTTCAGGAAATTCCTTCCTTTCCTTTCCCCTCCAAAGAAATCTTTGAGCGCATCTGTCTTCTTTTCTGATGTTCACCTGATGAAACATCTCCTTTATGTCTCCGGAAAATGCAATATTTTTCTGTCTGAATTTGAAAAGGACGCCCAACAAAGAATTGAGTAGATCAGGACCTTTCAAGAGTACATCATTCAGACACACATTGTTTATTTTTGCCGCAGCATCGAACACGAATCTAATCTTACCAGGTTTATTTGGATTTGTTGTCGCAAAATGGGGAAGATACCAATTTTTTCCATTATTTTCTGATTTTTTATTTTCCGATATCTTTCTCGCATAGCCTTTTGTTAAGTAATCATCAATTTTATTACAATATTGTGCCGAAAATTCTTCATCTCTATCCATTTTCTTTTCAATTGACCTCAGTCTATTGAAAGCCGCCATTTTACTCATCGGTAAAGTAAAATTATCATTTTTCCATAATAGACCCGTTTCCCATTTGCTTTCCGATATCCGTTTTGACGTATTTTCTAGAATTTTCTGAGCTCTTCTCTCCCCTTTAGACATCAAATTCTCCTCAGAAATTTTTATTCCCATATTTTCAATTTGGAATGATTTTTTTACCATTTCATGGAGTTCCATATCTCCTTCATGGCAAACATGGAAAATGAATTCCCCATCTACACGTCTGCGATGTGATACGTTTCCGTGAATAACCCAGCCTAATTTTGTTCTTGATATAACAGGTGAATTTTTGTTTCCTTCTATGACCTCCCTAGCAATTATCAAGTCTATATTATCTTGCCCAATGAGAATTTTCGGTTTAGCATTTTGAAATGATGACAAATTCATATTTTCTGATATATAATTTAATTTCCCAATGAAATTTTTTATATTTACTGATTGATAGGGTAGATTGAGATTCCTTACTGTTCTTACATTGGAAAGATTATAATTTTCATCCAGATGTTTACCCTGTATATTAATATCCACCCTTTTAGAACTTGTCTCTTCATTTGTGATGGAATTTGTCCACCTGAGCCTTAGGCAGTCTTTGGGTCCATTGGCTCCAATTTTTTCAGCTACTTCCTCATCCAATAAAGTGACAGTTGACCCTTCATCAAATAGAGCATAGGTTGAGAAAGTCCCTTTTGGCCCCTTCAAAACAACCGGAGCAACTCTCAATAATATTTCGTTATTATTTTCTCTAGAATGATGACTGACAATTTCTGATTCACAATTTTTAGTTAGTTGCTCATCATTATGTAGTAAAGGATGATGGAAGAATTTACATTCATTTATATTACAAAGTTTTCTCATTTTACAGTATCTGGCCAAATGATTTGAAGAAATACAACAAAAACAAATTTTTGTTTTTCTTACCCATTCCAATCTTCTCTCCAGGTCTAGATCTCTGAAGAACTTGCATTTATCGGTTTTATGATTATTCATCTTGCAGTAACGACATTCATTTGTTACTCTTTCCTTCACTTTTTCGTATGTAGTGGTGCATACATATTTTTTTTTCTTTTCATCCGCTTCTGAAGTTGATACAAAACTAACCTCCTCAGCAATTTCATATAACCAATCGGAAAACTCTACAATTGTAAGAAAATCATGATTAGATTTAGATATTTTATTTGCTCTTTTTGCCCATTCCATTTTGAGATTTGGAGTTAATTTTGCTACCATATCGGATAACAATTGCGGATTTATCAAATATTGTTGACTTCCCAAACTTGTCACTGTGACAGACAAATTTTGAATGGAAATCGAAAAGTCTATGATTGACTGTAGTTTATCTTCCCTAAGATTTGGAATTTTTCGTACTGTGTTGATCAAATCATTTACAATCATTTCCGGTCTCCCAAAACGTCTTTCCAAAACTGAAATTATTTTATTCACCTCCAACGTGAACGTGAGCAAAGCTTCAACACTCTCTCTAGCTTTTCCGCGAAGACATTTTTGTAATCTTGATATATTTTCCCGATTACTAAAGTTACATATGTTTGTTGTTTCCCTGAATTGGGTGATGAAACGTAACCATTCTGTAGGATCGCCTGAGAATATAGGAAGTTCTTTGCTTACTGACTGTCTTGCCAAAAATGTCTCAAATCTATTATTTTCCATAGATCGGACACTTTGCACCGATTCTTTTTCCTTGAAACTCTTAGAAAAAACAGATTTATCAGACACAACACCCGCCATGGATTTTTCTATTGGTATGTTATTCACCCACTCTTGAACCTGATTGATATTTTTACTCGAGGTAGCACCTTGTATTGCATATACATTTTCTAAGATTTCTATGCTTTCTACTTGTTCATTTTCTGAATGTGAGTTGCATATTTCTGCCTGTTTCAACTCTAATTCTAATCGCCTTACCTCTAATTCTGCCTTTTTCAATTCGAGATTCGCTTTGAGTTCTTCGATTCTTTGCAAACTCCTTTTTGACTTCGAGGTTGCCATAGACTTGCCTTTTTGAGTTCCTGGCCCATTTTCCATTGCAGGTTTATCGCTTTTCTTTGAAGAAACTGCTTTTTCTTCTGCTTTCTTTTCACACTTCTCCATCAGTCGCTCACTCCGTCTGGGAAGGGACATCTCTCCAAGGACTATTCAGTTGTGCTCAAAGGACCAAATGTAAGCCCCAATGCTTACAGTATTTATATTTTTCAATAGAAAACCAGTTTTTCTATATGAATTGTGATTTTTTAATAACTGACAACTTTCAGTTTTTCTTATATTTTTATTATTATTGACAATATTTGTCAAACTCGACAAGTTTCATGTTTTTGTCATACAAAGTGATCAAAACATACAAAGTGAATTAACGAATTAAACTCAAATAATTAATCAATAATCTTCAGCAGCAACAATTACACTGCATCTGTAACAATATGCGTGGGTCAAAAAAAAAAACATGTCCCTACTGTCACAATGTCAACTTATTTTAATTGTATCAACATAGCAAAACGCTTTTTGTGCTCGGACGAATCACGTTTCACCAATTTGGTTTCTTCAAGAGAAATAATACCCGCTATTGGGTGATAAATCAATCGGGATCTCAGAGGTTTGGTTCAATGATTGATTGGGAATTCCAAAAATCATTTTTGAAAGACCTCTAGGAAGAGCTATTGCTAGTTTTGAAAATTATTTTTTTTTATCGACAATTTTTTCTCAACTGTAACCAACAGGATGAAGCAGCCCTCTTGAAATTATAACGAGCTATATAGAAGAAAGATTTGGGCAACGGTAGTTCAGCTTCCATGAGTAAATTGTCGTGCCTCCTCTTCTGTCCTCACAAAGTTATAGCATTGAGTTATAGAATGAATTATACATAGGGTTACATTTCCCTTGAAATATATAACTTGAAAACTAGATTGAGCGGCTAACTCAGCTTCTACCCTGTATTCGATTTCATTTTATGCGTGAGTTGTTCATTCGTGTACTAAACTGATCTGTCGAGTAATTCTGAATGAATATAGATTTATAAAAACATGACCCAGTTATAAAAACACATTGATAATCAAGTTGAAAATTGCAAATTTCTTACTTGCAAAGTATTGTGATTTTTCAGAGAATAAGTGGCAATCAATCACGTTGTCGATCGAAATCTACCTAAACTATCGTATGTACTGATGCTATTGAGAGTGAGGTTCTCGTCTCTTGTTCGAGAAATTCTCTTAAAAAGCTGATACGAGAAGAAACCTCTCTATCGATTTTCTATTTTCATCTGAGTCGGGATGATATGATAATATCTGACTGGAGACAAGACGATATTTTTTTTTTCATCGCTAGAATCTGATATATAGAAGATATAGCCTCTGCAAACCTAAAAAAGAAAATCAATCGGGAAAAATGAACTGTGATACGCAAAATACTAGTCTGCCTTGGTAAGTGACGGTATACTGAATCAAGCATACATTTTATTCGAATAACATTCATTTCAACAAAGAATTAATCCAATTTCTAGCTGTTTAGAAACATGAATTTTCATAAAACAATAAAAATTCCAAGATTATGAATAAGTACAAAAAAAAACAAATATTTCAGTCAGGGGTGCTTCAGGTAGGTCCCGTCATCACAACAAAACTTTCAATAAATTTTAATCTTCACCGATTATGGTCCCCGTATTATTATGGGGTTCTAGGGACCATGATAGGTGAAGATATATAAAAATTTATTGAAAGTCTTGTTGCGATGACGGGACCAATGGGTAGTATTTCTATGGAAACCTACCTGAAACACCCATATACTGAAAAGAGTTGTTTTTTTTATTATTCATGAATTTGGAATTTTGTATTTTTTGAGATAATTCATGTTTTCAAACAGCTAGAAATTAGATTAATTTTTCCTTCATTGAAATGAATGTTATTTGAATAAAATCTATGCTTAATTCAATATACCGTCACTAACCTAGACAGACTGGTATTTTGCCATTCCACAGTTGATTTTCCCCATTGATTTTCCTTCTTAAGTATGCAGAAGGTATATCTTCAATATATCAGATTATATCGAAAAAAAAAAATATAATCTTGTCTCCACTCAGTTATTATCATATAATCTCGACTCGATGAAAACAGAAAGTCAATAGAGAAGTATCCTCTCGTCTCAGCTTTCTACGAGATTTCTTGACAAGAGGCGGGAACTTTACTCTCGACATCATCAATACAGTTTGGGTAGATTCCGATCGACAATGTGATTTATTGGTACTTATTCTCTGAAAAATTGCAATACTTTGCAAGTAAGAAACTGGCTTTCTTTTTTCACTATCAAGCAATGCGATGGCTTTTGTTACGATTACTCGTCTAGACTTGTGTTTTCGACTTGAACTGGGTCATGTTTTTATATACTTATAGGTATTCATTCTGAATTACTCGAAACATTAGTTTGGTACATGAATGAACAACTCTTGCATAAAATGCATAAAAATGCCAGGCCAGGACGTATACAACCACACACTATCAGTGGCAGTCCATTGTGGAAGCAGTCTGTCGTTTTTGTAGTATATGTATTTTATGATGAGATTTACAAAACGAAAGTTGTATCTTTTCTCGGCTCTTATATTGTTAACTGGACTTGAGTCTAGAAATATAAGCCAGTTGTGGGCAAAGGGGTGGCTTTTGAAAAGAGGGGTGCTGTCACATATGAATTTAATAAGTTAAGAAACTCTTGTTCAGAAAATTTAAAAATTTATTTAAAAATGGATGATTTACATTGAAAAACAAGATAGTGAAATGTGACAGGCTATTAGCGCTGAAGAAAGACTGATAGTTAGATGATTTTTTTTTGTATAGTACAAGCAATTCGTTGTGGCCAGTCTCTTTTGATTCTCTATCTGAGTATTATCTTGACTTGATCTTCCATAGAGCAAGATGTCGACGATAGATTTCAATAAAATTTTGAAGAATTCTTCCAAATTTGCCTGATTTGCCATTTCTTCTTTATGAACCAAAAATACAACAGTATAAATATATAAATTTCCAAATCTGGACTGTCGACCAGGCCGAAAACAGAATTCACTCCATTTTCAACACAAACATGATGTTTTCTAACAAGTTCAAGCGACTGTGGGCCGCATGGTGCTGGTTAACTGCTTGTGTGTGTGACGAAGGTTTGATCGCCGGCCAGATCGACAGGCCGCCGGTAAGTGAGTGGGCACCTTGAGTTAAAAAGAGCCATTCTTTATTCTTTACCAGTTTGATTATTTCCAGTTTGATTATATATATATTCTGAAATCTCATGCGATTTAAAAAAATACAATTTTTTGATAATTGCTCTGTATCTATCGTAGATTCGTTGGAGCAGATAAGAATGAGGAATCCTGGGTCTACTGGTGAACATAGGTATTCTTATAACCAGTTTCCAACTCCAATATATTAATATATGATCTCACATTATCACTCCATAAACTATGTGATACATTGACTTGTTTGAAAATTTGAACAGGGTGTTCATGAAATCAGATGTGGAATCATCTGCGGCTTAAAGATAAACTTCAGTTACTATCTTCCATCTATCAATTTGGCCTTATTTTTTTTTTTAAGTTTGGGAACAATCGAAAATGTCAAGCCACGACATGAATCAGCAACCACTATCGGCCTATTTCGGCATAGTGATTTCCACTGCGA
Source organism: Gonioctena quinquepunctata (assembly GCA_018342105.1). Classification (NCBI taxonomy): domain Eukaryota; kingdom Metazoa; phylum Arthropoda; class Insecta; order Coleoptera; family Chrysomelidae; genus Gonioctena; species Gonioctena quinquepunctata. Next base: position 115,329 of record JAFIRS010001812.1, on the reverse strand, counting down.
GGAGAAATAAAAACCAAGATATCATTCTCGTCTTTGTATGCAATTCAGAAAAATTTCCCAATTTTTTAAATTGTTAACTTTTTTTTTTGGAATATTCAATCCTTTTGTGGGCTACCTATATTTATCAAGTCTGAACTGTGATACAATTAATACAATGTAATTTTATGTAAACCTAAATATATTTCAACGTACTTATCACTCATGTAACTACTCATTTATATGTTTCATGTATACGTTTTTAGTTTTTTATAAATTTCTGTGCTTTTCTGATTTTTTGTGGTGAATATATTATTATTATGCCAGAGATTGTGGGTATATATATATATTATGTGTTCACCTACAAAAGAATATATTTCTCATGTCCAAATTTTTTTTTTTAAATTGGTTTTATTATCTAAAATAATATATATATGACATAAATTTTCAATTATAGTAATAATATTGAAAGTCTTTCCTATTTCACGCTTCAAAATCATACACATCATGCACAGTGGCAACAGTGTGTCCAATTATATACTGGTGTGTGGAGCCACTTTTATGTCAGCAGCAGAAAAAACAGCAGCAGAAAAAACAGCAGCAGAAAAAACAGCAGCAGAAAAAACCAGTGGTGTCGGTCAACATGTTTTTCACTAGATCCAATTATAATGGGATTTTTTAGAATGGCGGAAGAATACAAGAAGGATCTCAAAACATATTTGTTTAAATTTATCAGTGCTTCATTTCATATTAAATGTGCATATATAACAACTGTCGATGAGAATCGTTTCTTGAAAAAGTGAACCCAAGGTCCTCACTAGGGAAAAGTGAGTGTTGTCTGACCGTTCTTTCGCCATTGAGAAACGATTGAGCTCTAGGTCAAAGATAATGATTCAGGTTAAGCATCATTTTCGATGAATGCAGTTTCGAAGAAAGGGGTAACAGGTGGAAGTGAACCCGCAATGCATTGAATTGAAATAATATGTTACTCTAGAAAAAATCTGAAATTAATAGAGCATATCTAGGACCATCCAAAGGATCTTCCGTATCAATCCCATTGATTTGCTAAGTGGATAGAGGGTCAAAATATACCTTCGAAAAATTAGGATTGACATAAGTCCCTTAAGAAAAATACTACCACAGAGATAAAGTACCACCCAAATGACTTCTTGTTTCAATCCCATCCAAGGCCAAACAGGGTGAAGGGTGAAAATCTGCCACCAAAAAAAAATTCACAGATCATATCAAGGACCACCCAAATGATCTTCTTCATCAATCCCATTCATTTCAAAGTGGATGAAGGGTAAAAATCTACCCCCGAAAAAATCAGAATTGACATAATTCCATTCTAAGAAATCCTGTGAAATTGAAATCCACAGAGCATTCTTATTTTTTCGATTTCCATCCTTCATCCCCATTGCAAATGAACGAGATTAATATAGGTCATTTGGGTGGTCCTCAATATGCTCTGTAAATTTCAAATTATCAGGATTTATCTCGCGAAATTTTTTGGAATTGATTCTTACCCTTCATCTCCTTTATATATTGATACATATAGTCGATTTGGTGTTATCATGTTTTTTTAATTTATTCAAAAATAGAAAGTCGATTATACGATTTATAAAATTACATACTCTATATGAAGAGCACAATAAGAAGTCACTAGTTCAACAAATATAACACTTATCGGCAATATGTCACAGTTATGTTCACTAGGAAAGGTAAATTAACAACGAATATTGATGTAGGTCAGAGAAAACAGTAGATTCTTTGTGTAGCGTGAAGTGTATTTAAGTAGGCGTTGTAGTCCTATTCGCAGAACTAGAAGATTTTGCACCACTGGTAGCAAATTTACAGTTTTAGCATTTGTTAGCGAATATCGATTTATTCAAAAAGAGGATTCGAAGACTGTTTTGTTTTCAGAATTTTGTGAATACTAGTTATGAATATATTGCTAAAAATGTGCATAAAAACACATGTATGATACGGCTAAACATAAAATAGTGAACAAAAATCTAAGAATTTTTATAAATTTCAGATTTTCTATCAACTTTTTTCGACCATCTTCCGATGTCGCATAATATTTTATTGTGAAGAATTTTATTATGAATATTTTAAGCCAGATAGATGTGAGGAGTTTCTTGCTAGAAGGCGAAGAGGAAACAAAATTATTTGATTATTTGTACGTTAATGATCACCAGTTTCGAAAGCGTGGTTTCCAATCTGTTTCCATTTTCGACTCCCTCTTCGGTTGAACATATAATCGTAGTAGAAAAAATTACTTGTGTATGCTGCGGTTATGAGCCTAATCAGGTTCAATAATTTGATTCCGGAAACAGATAATGAAACTATACTCTTAGAAAAATTCACGCAATTGTGAAGGCGTAGAAAAATATTATTATGAAGGAAAATAAATTAATTTCATAACACGAAACCACTAACTTCCCAATGCTTCCAAGAATGACGCAAAAATTATCTGAAAAATGTATTGAATCATAAACTAAAATGTATTTTTATCGCTCGATATAATGGGTTTGAAATTATCGATCAACTCATTCTATAGACACGTAACATTAGTTTCATTTGTTCCTCGTGCTCGTAGAATTCAATGATTTGTCAGAACCTAACCAATATCTCAACTGATAAATTCTTCAAATTTCTATTTCGTAATGCTCGAGTGCTTATAAAATTCAGAGTTCTTATCATCAAAAGAATTATAACAATGAATAATGGGAAGGAGTCATCCAAAATAGATACAAAACATCATGCCATTGAAATAAATGGTTCAGACTACCTACATACTTTTTTACTCTTCCAATGGTCTTACAACTTCGAAACAATGGACTCCTATTCGCTATATGCGAAGTGCTTGGTGGGGTCAGTCAAACCGATCGCAGCGTGTGCTGTGACAGAAATGTGAAACAATATCGGGACTGGCAAATTTGTTTTGATAACTAATTCCACGTGAATTCACCTTACATTCTTACAAATATAATAAGTTGCTCTCAGATATCGGCAATGAATATACATTTTTTTAAGTTTTTCACTTGATTTCGATAGTAATGATCAAAACATGGCTTGTCATCTAACCGTCAGATATTTCCCGAGTAATACATATTTTTTTCCAGAGGGCACCATAATCAAAATTAATCGATTTTGTCATATTTGAGCTCAATTCAGTTTGACCATTTTCTATTGCATTATATCACACATATAGAATCTTTGTGCATTGAAGTTTGAAGTAGCATCTGAAAATGAAAAACTTTAAGCGGATTGGAATAGGTATAATACACAGGGTGAGTCAGAAGTACTTTGACAAACTTCAGGAGGTGATTCCTTATAATATTCCAATATGAGTTGTCAATATAAATATATGTCTGAAAACGTTTCGTTTCCAAGATACAGGGCGTTGAAGTTTATTTTTATTTTCGTTTTTTTTTCAACTTTCGGAATACTTATCTTAGTTGAACGAAAATTGGTATTGATAGGTTCTTTGAGATGTCGAATTCGAACCTGATGTTATTATTGCTCTTACTCGTAGGGGGCGCCATCTACACGTCTTTTTATTTTTTGAAGATTCATTACTTTTGTGAGCGTACTCCTAGCACATTTTTCAGTAAAAAAAATCAATTCCTCCATGATATCTACGTAAAAAAGCTACCCTGGTTACAAGTCGCTATAAGCAACCGTTTTCTAGATATTTGGACTTCAATTTGAATTTCAAGTCGATTATTTGATAATCGATGCGTGTTGAAGTTATTACCATTATTTGGAATTTTTCACAAAAATGCTTAGGAAATGAATTTGACGTTTAAGTTAGTAGTTTTGGAAATTACATATTATGTGACAGTTAAACGTTTTGTTTTTTTGGTGAAGTTTCTGTAAGTTTCAAAACAGTAATTTTGAAAAAATGGATTATTTGAACAATAATGCTCATTTAGCCGATATGCGTTTCGTTTATGGCCTTGCAGATGGCAATGCGCGCGAAACATGACGTATTTACCAGGAGCGATTTCCTTATCGAGTACTGCCTTCAGCTCCAACATTCACCAGTCTCCATCGTTGTTTGGCAGAAACAGGTAGCTTCAAGAGGGCAGCTGATATTATTATTATATTTGGAAGACCACGAGCAGTCCGAACCCCATAATTGGAAGAAGCTGTTTTGAACGCTCTCGAAGAGAATCCAGAAACAAGAACAAGCATAATTGCTGAAGCTCTCAATTCTACTCAGTCCACAGTTTGGAGAATTATCCACGATCAACAATTTTATCCATATTCAAAGGGTACAAGCTCTTTTGCAACGAGACTTTCCCCAACGCATTCCAGCCAATTTTCTCGAAAACCACTGACACATTCAGTGGTTTTTGAGAAAATTGGCTGGAAATCCTCAATTTTTAAGATATGTACTCTCCACGGACTAGGCAAACTTTTCTCGAAATGCTATCACAAACTCTCTTAACAACCATGTTTGGGCTCTGGAGAATCCGCACGCAGATAGTGAAAGACATTATCAGTTTTCTGTAAATGTATGGGCGGCAATAATTGATAATAACTTGAAAGGTCTTTTCTTTCTTCCGTTCCGACTGAATGGCGCAACTTACAGAGACTCTTCAGAAAATGAATGATTGGAATTACTTCAGAATGTACCATTAGAAATTCGTATCCGCATGTGGTTTATGCATGATGGGGCTCCGGCCCATTTCAGCGTTGTAGCCAGGGAATTCCTTAACACTGTCTATCCAAATCGATGGATCGGTAGGGGTGTAGAAGAACCTAACCAGGCGTGGGCACCAAGGTCCCCAGATCTAAACCCGCTAGATTTTTATTTTTGGGGACATTTGAAGTCACTAGTTTATGAAACTCCAGTAGCGAATGAGGAAGATCTAAGAAACCGAATAGTAGACGTCTGTGAAACAATAAGAAACACACCAATAATTTATCGGCGGGTACGAGATTCAATGACTAGAAGACTGAATGCCTGTATTTCCGCTGAAGGTGAACACTTTGAACAATTCATTTGAAAACAATTTATAATAATAATAATAATAATAATTTCTTTATTTTCACAAATTAATTTGTACATCAACAGTGTGAAAATACAAATAAAAAATAGAAAATCGTCAATAAAATCAAGAAATAGTCGAAAAGAGATAATATAAAACCTCCGGACGTAAAAAGGAACATCACATACACGTCACAAACAATAATAATAAATAATTTAAAATATAAATATAAAAATATGACAATAACTTTAGTTACCTTTATTTTATTTTTTTCCACATATTCAAAATTTCTTGAAATAAAATGTTGATATTTTTTGCAGATTTCATCAAAACAAATACAGATTTTGCACCCTTGATACAAAAATAACTATTTAAACGAGTAAAAATAAATAGAATAATACAAAGAACCAAAACTACTTACTTTAACGTCAATTCATTTCCTAAGCATTCTTGAGAAAAATGCAAAATAATGGTAATAACTTCAACAAGCATCGATTATCAAATAATCGACTTGCTTATACCGGTTGCTTATACCGACTTATAACAAGGGTAGCTTTTTTACGTAGATATGGAAGAAGAATTGCTTTTTATACTGAAAAATGTGCTAGAAGTACGCTAAAAAAGTTATGAATCTTCAAAAAAGAAAGAGACGTGTAGGTGGCGCCCCCTACGAGTAGGAGCAATAATAACATCAGGTTCGAACTCGACACCTCAAAAAACCTCTCAATACCAATTTTCGTTCAATGAAGGTAAGTATTTCGAAAGTTATTTGAAAAAAACTAAAATATAAATGAAACTTTAAAACCCTGTATCTTGAAAACGAAGCTTTTCCCGGCATATATTTATTTGGACAATTCATATAAGAATATTGTGAGGAATCACCTCCTGAAGTTTGTCAAAGTACTTCTGACTCACCCTGTATATAAAGTAAACAGTAAAAACAGTGTTTATTTTTTCAATCATATATCTGATCGGTGGTGGAATAAGATCTCATCTTTCCAAAGTGTCGAAGAAGGTAGGTGAATGAACCAACACTGCCACCTGTTTCGTGTCTTGAGAGGAACGTAACACGGAAATTCAAATATTCCACAGGTTCATCAATTCCTCAAGCCAGATTTAACTGTATATTGATTATCATCAGTTGCTTATTTTTTGTAATAAGCAACTTTCATACCATTTTATACCTTCGAAAGTTTCATATTCAGCAATAATCAAGTGAAGGATCGAACATACGATATAGGTTGGAATATTTGATATACATCGTGTTTTGAAAATAAAGCAACAAAGATATATTCCGAATAACGAACCAAATATTCGCATATAATATTCCAAATTGAAATTGCTTGTCATTGAAAATGATTTCAAAGGTTATATTCATTTGTTTGACGAGATAATTTAGAATATGGTATTGGCAATCAAGAATGCTTTATAGATGAAAAATTTGGTCTTAATAGTTGGAAATGAATTGTTATAAAAAAAACACTGAAATAATTTCAATAATTCAAATTGTATGTCCTCTTTTCCATTTATGTTTTCGTTTATATACATTGATAACATTTGAGATATAGACGCATGTTCATTTGATTTTTTCTGTGGGATTTTTCGAAGACATTTTATAAAATATTATTAATAATTGAATGATAATATTTTATTGAATTCTGCAACAGTAAATTCAAATGAAAAAACACAGGTCCTTCAATGTTTATATTCAATGTGCCTGTTTCCCAAAAATCGCAAAAAAGTATAAAAGATGGACACGGACAGGTTTGAACAAAAAATATTGACAAATGTAAGCTGGATATTGTAACTGAATTAGGGTACGGTCCTGTTCATCTCGCACGTCCGAGACTATGCGGCTCATCGTGACTTTCCGATGAAGTCATTATGGAAAAGTGAGATGGTTACGGAAATGACTTTGGAAAAAGTCAAGACAGTCTGAGAAGAAGCGAAGAAAGAAGTGTGGGTGTTGCGAGAAGAATTAGAAAATAATGTTTCTTCACTAAAGATTCAAGACTACCATGACATGGTTGCCACATCGCACAATAACATTAAACCCTCGACTTCTGATGGACAGTCTCTATATCGAAGAAAGTTTGAAGCAGCTGCGACGGCCAACGAATGGGACGACGAATAAAAAGCGACGGCACTTACAGTGGCTTTGGCAATCTTACAGACAATATGGTAGGTATGAAGATCTTATTGCTGCTTAATAATTGAGATACGGCAACTAACATCGAGAGCAGCTGTATCGAGCACAGCTGAAAACACGACTGTAGAAATCTGGTGGAAGTCTGCAGGAGTCAGAAACAAACGTCCAGGGACTTATTCAAGAGAGGCGATGAGGGTGCCACCATGCTTTTATTCACTACGAGGAGAGGATTATCTAAGGAATTTTTGGGTAGGCATCAGGAAAACAAGAATCAGCCAACATATCGGGGCGCATGCTGGCTAGTGATAACGGAGCCCCCAGGGTCATCCACGTCAACAATAAAAAAAAAACACTGGTAGCTAGAGCATCAGAAGAAAGGTGAACCAAAGAGACGTCATATGCATTATAGACACTGGTGCCATTAATTTCCCTGGCTTGCAGCAGTATTCTAGAACCAGGCAGCATGAGATTGCTCACATCCAATTTCGTTCTACGAACGGTCACTGGAGAGAATGCACAGGTATGAGAGGGGAGGCTAACATCACAATAATCCTCGAAAGACTGCGAGTAATCGAAAGAGTTTTTGTCGCCGACATAGAAGATGAGTTCATTCTTTGGATGGATCTGATCAGTGACTATGGATTTTCTTTCGATAATGAGCAGACAACTATGAAATTTGAAGGGGAAGAATGCATTTTAACAACGCCATCCAAAAGGACGTTCTGTGAAATTGCGGATAGTCAAAACTGTCAGGATACCTGGTTCACCTGAGAAGATCTGGGAAGAATACCCTAAGTGCTGCGTTGAAACAGTACAGTCGTGTGAAGAATCCCCTGGCAAAGTATCAGTTGAACGAGCTCCCATTAGGACACCGGTAAGAATTGCTGAGGAAATAACAGTCCGAAAAGGAGACATCATAGGAGTATACGAGCCAGTCAAGTGGGTAGCAGATTGCAAAACGAGCGGATATCCGGATGGAAAGACACGTCTGATGACATACTAAAATCCATCGGGAATTCCTTGAAACATTTGTCACCGAAAGAATACGGAGCCGCCATGGATATCATTGCCACGGAAAGTGACGTATTTGAGTCCGCAGGATCACCAATAGCACGAAATAACCTAGTAGAGCACAGGATAGATACTGGTCAAACCCTTCAACTCGACAACCGTTTGATTTGCCAAACAACAGGAGGTGGAAATGCTAGTCGAGAAAATGACCAAAGATGGTGTTATGGAAGAATAATCGAGTCCATGGTCAGCTCAGGTGGTACTAGTTTCTAAAAAGGATCGGTATGCAAGATTATGTGTGGACTATGGAAAACTGAATGGTGTCAGCAACCCAATCCCCCCGAATTGATGACCGACTAACCACGTTGGCAGGCTTTTCATGGTTCTCAACGCTGGACCTGAAGAGCGGATAATAGCAAGTGAGCAAACATGAAGACGATAAGGAAATGACTGCGTTAACTACTGGTATCAGTCTACCGTTATGCCTCTTGGTATCTCTTATACTCCAGCGACTTTCGAAAGATCTGGTCAACCCGCGTAAAATTTTCAGACGTTTGGGGAATGCCACCCTCAAGCTGAATCTTCGAAGTTTTTCCCATTCGAGGAGTGGATTTTGGATCCACAAGAGATGAATGGATACAGCGATTCGACACTGGCCGAATTCAAAGGATGAGCACGATGTGATGAGCTTCCTAGGTCAGCTTTCAACGGAAGAATTGATGACCGACTAACCACGTTGGCAGGCTTTTCATGGTTCTCAACGCTGGACCTGAAGAGCGGATAATAGCAAGTGAGCAAACATGAAGACGATAAGGAAATGACTGCGTTAACTACTGGTATCAGTCTACCGTTATGCCTCTTGGTATCTCTTATACTCCAGCGACTTTCGAAAGATCTGGTCAACCCGCGTAAAATTTTCAGACGTTTGGGGAATGCCACCCTCAAGCTGAATCTTCAGAAGTGTTCCCCATTTCAGAAGTGAGTGGATTTTTGGTTCCGCACAAACGAATGAATCGATACAGGCGATTCGACACTGGCCGAATTCAAAGGATGAGCACGATGTGATGAGCTTCCTAGGTCAGGTTTCAACGGAAGAATTTGCAGACATCGCAGCTTCCCTACATAAGTTGACAAGAGATCGAGTCAACTTCCATTGCTCTATCGAATGTGATGGAGTTGGAGGCGCTTCGTTAAAGTCCAATCTTGGCATACCCACAGCAAAAAGGCCTGTTCATCACAGCTGTGTTATCACAGGTGAAAGTTGGTCGGGAGAAAGTCATTGGATACTACAGCAGAATGATGTCCAAGCCTGAAAGAAATCACTATGTCACCAGAAAGGAACTTCCAGCGATAGTGATTTCATCACTTTCATAAGGACAGAAGGATGAATAGCTAGATGGATAGAAAAGCTGAACCGAACCATTTCAAAATAATACATCGCCCAAGGCGACAACATAGTAATGCGGATACCTTATCTACAAGACTGTGTCCAGAAGCCTGTAAGCATTATCACCGAATTTAATGCCACGAAGAAGTCGCCGATATTAGATATACGATACTGTTAACTGAAGACGAATGAACCACCGCACACATGAGACCAGAAAACCGATAAAAACATTGGGGACTCTCTACATTGGGAAGAGGACAGAACTGGCAGACCCTCCTGGAGAGATATTTTGGAAAGAAATCCCATTTTCGAAGCAATATGGGCACAATGAGATTCCCTGGTTGTGTGTGGAAGTCAGCTGATGGGAGTTCATCATGTTCCCAATTGGTTTTGCCCAGGAAGAGGTTAGGTAAAGTTTTGGAGAAAATTTACGATGGATTATCAGGATGACATCTGGGAGTCAATAAATCTTTCTATTGGGGTCCAATGTCGAGACGATGTAGAAAGTCCGGAAGATATCCAGAATGCGGCGTCCCAAAACAAGGTCTAGGGATGAAATCCATCAGAATGGATTGCCATTGATGTAGTTGGGAACTTTCCTGTGACGGACGATGGCAACAAATACATCCCCGTTGCTATGGAATATTTCAGCAAATGGGTGGAAGCCTACACTTTTCCAGACCAGGAAGCATCCACAGTAGCCAGGGCATTGGTGGATAACATTTTCACAAGATTTGGAGTACCGATGGATCTACATTCCGACCAAGGAAGGAATTTCGAGTCAAAGTTGGTCAAGTTTGCGAGCTGATGATTATCAAGACCAGAACCACGGCGCTCACATGGCATGGTTGAAAGATTCAAACGAACTATGGAGGAGCACCTTTCCAAGATAGTAAGAACACATCAAAAGGGCTGAGAGAGACACCTTCCACTATTTTTGATGGCCTACAGAGCAGCCGTCCACGATTCAACCAACCTTACCCCGGCTAGCATTATTTTCGGAAAGAAACTTCGATTGCCCTAGGACCTGGTGTTCGGATCCCCAGGAACCCAAGAGGAAGAAGTGCCTGACTATGCAAATAAACTGATGGACATCCAATGGAAAATAAACGAAACAGCTCGAAAGGGGTTGATACTGGCCAGTGACAGGATGAAAGCTCGTCATGATTCGGAAGCTAATTCGGGAGGATTTAAGGAAGTTGACCAGGTTTGGCTCAACAACCCCCGGCGACAAAAAGGTGTACCACCCAAACTGACATCGTTTTGGGAAGGACCGTACTAAAGACTAAGAAGCAGGTTGTTTACTTCGGAAGACTGAATCCCTGTCATGGTGAGACAATGGTTTTTGATCGGGACGATCATAATTAGAGGGGATGGTATTACGGGATTAGAAAGTACGACCCCAATCATCTCACACGTCCTAGATTGCATGCTGTCGGGACTTTCCGATGACGTCATCAAGTCACCAAATCATCGAGAAGAAGCCAGATGCATTCGAAAATGACTTTGGGAATTCTAGACGTATGTTTTCGAAATTATAAGCGGATTGCACGCGACAGAGTTCAGTTTATTCATCGATGTTAATTGTGTGACTCGGGCGGAAATAGTATAGAGCGGTAATTTGGAACTGCATTATTGTGTTGTGTTTGGAGTGAGATAAACGGACATTCAATTTATCGGAGTGTTTTTGATGGAAATAATCGAACCCAGTTTAGTAACGATATGTATCAAGTTATTGATATAGGGTATTCCGTTTACATTATTTCAGTAATTTAAGTATGACGCCCGTATGCACCGTAGGCTAATTTCGCGGATTAGTTACGGTAACCTGGATTAGATTGTTGTTCATTATGCACCGCAAAAAAAATCTGGTTTAAGCTTCAGATCTTTCAGTCGGTCAACAAAGCGTGGTTTAGCGAATGACGTCTATTTTATTTCGACACCGATTTTTCGAGTGTTGAGTTCACATTATTTTGGGATAAAATGGAGGACGAAATATTAATTGATGATGACCTAGATATCCTCGATATCATCAACTTTGGTTTTCCTCGCAGAGTCTACGAAAGGAGTGATTATTTCGACACAATGGACAATTATTCATTTTTTGAAAGATTTCGACTTACAATAGCTATAGTTCTCAGTTTCCTGAAAAACATAGAAGACGAAATTGAATTCCAAAATGATTTGTAAGTTGATAATTGCAAGGGAGTGTCTTTCTTTGGGTTACGTTGGCTAGTAGATTACCCCACCTCATGCACCTTCACCCAACACAACTTATTTCATGGATATTATTACTCCTTGGCTACAAAAATACTTTTTCGGTGATTTGAGGTGTGGTGGTATAACGGCTTCCTCAATCCTTTTTATTTTCGTAGAGCCTCTTCAACTGCTCGACGGTCGTATAGCAGAGTATAGGTGCAGTGCTGTTGAATTGTTCCGTAACTCGCTTCCAAGCTTGAGATATATCATCATTGGAATCTTTGTTTGTTTTTTTTGTCTTCGATAATATTAGCGTGTTTTAAGAGTATATCCTCATGACTCTGCTTTTCTTCCGGGGAAAAACTGGGGATTCTTTTTGTGTTTTCACCATTAGTCATTTTGAAAATAAAAAATCAAAACTGAAAATTTTGACGTTTTATCTTCTTTAACTGTCAAAAAATCTTGCGAAACCAACGTTGCCAGATTTCCAATCTGGATTATTCAATCTGCTGACGGTGCATAGCTACAGGCCAAAGATTACAAAAACGGGATTGGGGAACTAGAATTAGAATTGACAAACGGTGCATTCAGGCATGAAAGTTGAATTTCTTGACGTTGGAATATTGTTATGACGCCTTTGAAGAGTGATACTTAAGAGTTAGTTTTTCCTGCCTCTTCAAGTTCTGACAGGAAATTCATAATTCGCGATCCCAAAAAACACCAGAATAAAATCGGACCAACATTAACAAAAGTCTTTCGCCATCTTGAACATGTTGTATTCAAACACCTGATAAAGCCGATTGGATGAATGGAAGTCGGTCACATTTGAATTGCAAATTTCTTTCCGGACAAACAAACATACAAGTGGAATCACTTAGTTAAATTTAAGTTCCAGAAATTATTCAAAATAATACGCTATTAAATTCATCATTCAAAATTGTGAAAACCAAACTAAAATATCATTTCACGATGAAAATCGTTCTATTTCTTTATATGATGCTTGCAAGCTGATTTGAGCAGCTCTTTATGTTTCGTACGAGGAGAGAGAGAGAGAGAGAACGGTACGTTACTGACTAATTTTAATCTTTTTTAATGCGAAATACCAAAACGCAATAACGTCTTCCATTTGGAATGATCTCAACAAATATGTCATGTAAAATTTACATAATTTTTAACTTAGAATGGATCGGCGCCCAATTTGAAGAAGATTAGTTTCATGACATATTTATGTCAAATATAATAATATTGGAAAAAAGAAAAGTAATTAAGAAGTCGAGAATTGGGACAATGAAACGTCAAATGAGTTAAATACTTAAAATTATCCAATTACTACTCGAGTGGTATAATTGAACAGAGTCATTGTTGTTTAATAATAACCTGAAATCAACTATGGGAAAAATATGCTACCAATATATGAGCAATGAACAAAAATCTTCAGTCACCAGCATCTATCAGATGCAGGTTCATTTCCCGTGATAAGTCGCGTACTACATTTGCACTCGATTTGAATATTAAAAATCAAAAGTAAAAAAACATATTCTTGAAACAATCACAAAAAATAAAAATATATACCAGGGAGTTCATGAAATCCATGTTGTGTGAACCCCGAACCCACATAAGGGTTTAATATGGCTGCTCTGTAGAAGTGTCATCAGTATAAGTATGATACATAGACACATACTATCTATAATCAGTATGTTCATATTGTTATGCGATCTAAAACCTTGTCGCGACCAAGGTTTATTCCTAATTGTGATATGTATTTCAATGGTTAGGATATATAAGGAAATAACGCGACAAGCGTTTAAATGAGAACATGAACATACTGATTACAGATAGTATGTGTCTATGTATCATACTAATACTAATAACACTTCTATAGAGCAGCCATATTCAACCCTTTTTTGGGTTCAGGGTTTACACATTTTGAGTTTTATGAACTTATTGGTTTATTTTTTTCTTTTTTGTGCGGTTTAATAAAAGCTTGATTAACAAATATTTTTTTACTTTTAATTTATTCACATCTTTTTAGTTAGAAATATTTTCTAAGCTATACATTTCAAGTAAAGCTTCATTGTTGCAAGGTCTCAATTTGTTGACCGTCTAGAGACGCGAAGAGTTTCGAACAATTGTCTTGAAATTCGTCATTTTATTGTATTCTGACAAAAATTGACAATCTACGACTCCAAAAAAACCCACATACCAATTTTGAATGGAACCGGGCTATAATAACAAAACATGTCGCCATCATGGAGCCGCCATCTTGAATTCATGAATTCTAACAAGAAAATCATGCTATCTGACCCCAAAAACCCCCACACACCAGTTTTGAATGAAATCGGGCTATAATCACAAAACCCACCGCCCTCTTGAATTCGTGAATTTTGACAAAAAAACATAATATATCCGACCCCAAAAGTGCCCAGGTATCAATTTTTATTAGAATCGGACTGTAATCACAAAACTAATCGCCATATTGGAGTTGCCATCTTGAATTTATGAATTTTGACAATAAAATGGAATCGAGCTATAATAAAAAAATCTCTTCGCCATCTTGAATTCGTGAATTTTGTCAAGAAAATAACAATCTCCGATCCCAAAAACCTCCACATACCAATTTTTATTGGAATCGGGCTGTAACCAAAAAACTTTATGAACTGATTTGAACAATCTTACGCAAATCTATACTTACTTTCTGGAAATGAATAGAGGAGAAGATATATCACCCTGTGATCAAAAATTGAATCTGAATTGATTACAAAAGAAGTTGTAATTGTCAAAACAAATTTCTTCTTTCATTTAATGTGCTAATTTTACATCAATCTCACGTTAGTAAGTGGACAAACAATATATCTTTTCATAATGTAATCCATATCATTGTAGTCGTCCTGAGGAAGGCAATAAGGATTGCCGAAAGCTTGACGGAAACCAAAGAGTTTTCCTAATCAGCCCTATACCTGACTGTAACCAAATAGAATCAACTTGTATATATATATATATATATAATTTATATATATATATATATATATATATATATATATATATATATACAAATGGGAAGTTAAATAGAAGTTTGTTTGTGAAAATGTGACCAAATGAGTTATCTCAGTTCTGAAAGAAGGATATTATTTTTCATTGAATAGGTGGTACTAAATTTTGACACAGTGTATCAAAAATATCAGTGATTTATCTGATCCTCAACACAACGTAATTGAACCATTGAATCTTTGTATCTATTACTCATCACAATGATCAAGAAATTGTAGGTGGTGCAATTGTATCGACTATAGAATATAAGAATTACAATTTCCAAATTCCAAAGAAATCAGAATCTGTTTTTATAGATTCCAAGATTACTTGTTGAACCTGTCGGAAATCAATATACTCTCCTTATTTAAACTTGTTAACTAAACTTTGTGTTATGAGCATTTGAGACTCAATACACAGAACATTAAACACAATAAACAAACCTAGCTGAAATAAACATATATGAAATCACTTCATTGCATTTCAAAGACAATATTATGCAATAATGTTAAATTCTTGTGAATATTACTTTGTGATTTTTAGGTACCTAATGCGGACTTTCATCACTTCTCGACCTTCAAAAAATTTCGATTTTGGTCTAAAATACCATCAGTTCGAAATTTTATATATATATATATTTATATATATATATATATACATATATATAAAAATATACATATACAGGGTGAGTCAGAATAAGACCGACAAACTCCGACTGCAGATTCGTCACCTCATTTCGAGGTGAAAAGTTGCTATCGGAATATGTCCTAAAATGCATCCCCTCTGAGATACAGGGTGTCGAAAGTATGAAAAAAATTAAGATTCAGTTTTCTCCAAAATTCCTGAGGGAGAAAATTTGAAACTCAATACACTGATCAAGGTTTATCAAAACGTGCTAATTTGAAGTTATGATTTTTTATTTTCGTAAACCAGTGGCGTAGTTACGATGGTATGTGGTCATATGTTCCTTCATATTTTCTTGGGACAAGTGAATGGACAAATGAGCGTTTGACATCAGTTCGGCTCATCGATACTCAACCTAAAAGTCATGACATTCCATGTACCTAAAAGTGGAGGTTTCTGAGATAATTGAGAAGAACTGAAGATATGCCCTCAGTAGAGACATAATTTCCTTTGTGCAATAATCGCATAATGCTAATTTCTTACAATATATCGGAATATGTGTCAACCTCCTGAACATTTTTTAATGTTGGGAGAATCGGAAACATAGTACTGGTGAGCCAAAAATTTACTTTTTTTATTCACTGATTATTCAGATTGTCAAATATAGATGCTGTCCATTTCGAAATTTTCTTCTATGATGAATCAGATGGAGGAAGGAATTCACTGCGATTTTAAACTACCATCTGTTTATTTGAGAGAGGTGTGCAGGTGATAATTTCGAAATGTTGATGAATGGAAAATGAATGCATGACGAATTTAAATAATTTAACTTGCGACATAAACTTTTCCGCGATTCTGCTGATTATTTTTACTCCTGGTAAACAGATATTCTCAATGAAATATTGAATTTGTAGAAAAAAATCATACGCATCGAAGATATGTTCAATTTTGTCACGATACTTTATTTCTTGACCAGAAAATCCATAATAATTGTCGTTTCGTGGAAATATCCGTTTTTTTAAATGGCTAACAAATATTCAATATGAGTCATGCTAGACTTATGAACCAAATAATGGTGTATGAAACGTCTTCTGATTCACTGGTTTGACAATAGGAGAACTCAACCTGTTGGACAACCTGTTGGACAACCTGTTTAATCTCTGAGTATATGAAAATATTTAAGGTTATGATAAGATGAATATATCGATAAATATTGATTAAAAAAAATCCCCTAGAAATTGTTTCTTGATGGATTTTTTCTGATGAACAATTTAATGTATGAAATGAATATTCACCCCAAATGTATGTTGCGTGAATCAATAATAAATAATATAATTGCACTAAGTATGCCTATATTGTGAAGTTTATGGATTCCAAAGAGGATTTTTTCATTTTGATAATTTCCACGATTTGAAAAATAACTTTTGAATTATTAGAACCCGAAAGTAGATTATTTAGATTATTTTGCCAAAAATAAGTCAATTTGAAACACTTGAAGTCATTTTGCCTCCGTTCTTCATTTAATGTAGTGATAGTTGAGGTACAGTCAATGTTCTCCTCCTACTTTGTCTTAATATCTGGAATAATACTCACACCACTTTCTCAGGAAAGCACTGGATAATTTTGCACATAACTTCTCCTTTCCTTTCATTTTTCTGTAGATCAACCAATGTCACTATAACAACACTTTTATGACACTTCAAACTAGATTTCCATGAAACACCACCAGAACATGGATAACCACTTCGTCGTAAAACTTTTCCAGAAGATTCCTGTTATAGTTATATGTAGTTTCTGTAAAAAAAAATATCTTTGTTATAAAATTTCATTTAGATATAGCCTAAACATCAATCAATCAGCTGACCTTCAACCAATGTTTTTAAATGTTGCAAAAATGTTTACAATTATAAGTTTATGAAGAAGTACCGGAAAAAAGGGCTGCCTGGTTTTGAAAATACTTAAAAACTAAATATGAATAAAAATATTTTTTTATTGAATAAATTGACTGTGATATCATCAACATAGATTCAATCGACCTTCATTTAATCTCAATCTAAACTCACCACTGGTTTATATCTTTCAATTTTATAGTGAACAATTCAAAGTAAAATGTTGAGAGATATTCTCCCGTCAACGATGCAGTAGACATAAAAAACACTAAATAGACAATTGATGATTTCCAAAGTCTAGACAACCCTCATATATTTTAGAAAAACGTCTGGGAAAGAGTTTCCAGAAATGCAGTAGATATGCAATATTCAGACTAGTTAATCGAAATAGGGTAGCAACAAATAACATAAATTATTCCAATTTTTTCGTTGAACAACGACATGCAATACCTTCGATTATTACGTCACGAGCTTTCTATTTGTAAGTAGTAGGAATGTATACTCAAGTCAAACATTTTACATAATTATGCATGATATCGTGATATTGTGAAATATATGTTGGAACATCCACTGGATATAATGCAGTTTTTACTATATTTGCCTAAATAGTTGAAGGCTATTATTTTGATCAACTGAATGAATGAACTACAATTCAAATATTATGAATCAATAATTGTTATTAACATTATTGATGAAAGTAAGTACTGAAAAGACTTTGGGGAAGTTGCTCCGAATTTGTGTTAGTAGAATATTTTATACAACGGTTTTGTAAATCAGCGAAATCCTAATTCAAAATATTTCAATTGCTCGAATTATAATTTTTTTCAGACGTTCTCAATTGTATTTCTTGATATAGCACTGATGACACAGTCGCGCACTCCACTTGTGGAAACAGTGATAATTCATCATGTCAATTATTAGGTATATGTAATGTTGAATTTATGGTCCGCGAAAATTCCATTACATGTGGAGGAGACAAGATAAGGTGGAAACTATTTCATATTTTTGATCAGGACATCTAATTATAACCCCAATTTCTTCGTGAACATTTTGTCGACGTCAGTGGATTCCTAGGCTAATCCTCGTAAAGAATTCCTGAATTATATATAATCCAATAAAAACGGGAGATACGGGGGTGTTTCAATGACAAATGATACAAATTCGCATTTCTCAGAACTGAAAAATTCCTAGTTACTGGAGAAAAATTTCATGTACCTGGAATGATTCTCAGCCTCTATCGTCTCCCAATATAATTTTTCGTTAAAATCTAGAGTGTAGTTCAACTTGACTTATATCCGTTGCACCATGAATAATATATGGATTATAGATTTTACCTCCGTGATGCACTATCAAAGTCTCCGAAGGAGATATCAACAATGGATTAGGAACGAAACTTAAAAACCAGAACTTATTCTACAAAGATATATTGATATTTCCACTTGAAATATTTGCATCAAGACACAATATCATTCACGCACTCCTAGAATTTAATAATCAGGAACTACAACAATGGTTTGGAATGGATGCATGTTTATATTTTCTGCCACATTCAGCCTCTCAATTATATAAGATTGAGACTTTTATTTGAATCCTAACTTCAGAAATTATATGGATATAATTTTATAAGGATATATAAAGTTATATGTAGATGAGTAGGTACTCTGTGCACTCTGAGCAGTGAACCAAATAGGCTGGCATATTCCAGCAAACCACTAGAATTTTAGGAATATCGACGATACGCAAAGTGATTGGGATGAAAATGCTATGCGCAACATGGTTTTGCATGGAAAATTGCATATATTATTTGTAATTGCAATTCTATTATATTTTGGCAATGTCATTCTGGAAAATATTGGTTTTCTTACTGATATATATTTTGTGTTTTCTTAGTGATACATTTTAGCTCCTTGGAACATTTCTTCCAGGGTGGGAGAAAGCTCAAAATATGGAAAGCAATATTCCGATACCTCTTCACCTCTCTAAAAAACATTCATAAATGACAATGTCGTGGATTTTCTCATTTTGCGGTAAACTTATGCTGGAAGCTATTACGAAATATTTTCATTGATAAATGATGAATATATAACACGGTTAAAAATTGTTTCCGGAATAGGTGGCTGGGATTCTTCAGATGAGGTATCAATTCATCAATTCATTCAATTAAGAAGCATTTATCGTATTATCCAGCGGTATTATCATATTATATACCTCTCATAATTAGAGCTTGGATGACGCATTTTCATTTCATACAACACTTTTCCAGGGTTTAAATCTCATGAGATATCTCAAATAAAAAATATAATCCAGAAAAAAAAATGTCTACTCTTGTTGTACCGATATTTACTACATGCATCGATTAAAGCTTCAAGGAATACACTTCATCCAATCAATCTGTTATTATTAAAGCTTTCAGAGCGCAGCACTGCGCATAGGGACCTACCTACCTCTCAATATGACCATTCAAAAAATGTAGGTATCTATCGATATACGGATTATTGTGGTTGACAAATTTTTTCTGAGATATTTCATGAAGCAGTAATATCGATCGTTGTGATCTTTCTCTGATAAAATAGTGAATTGCTGCGGAATTTTCAGTTGGAATTACGGAGAACATAAAAATAAATTAGTCAAAAAAATAAAGGGGAATATCAATAATATTGTAAAATAATCGACAGTTATTTTTCAAATCAGGCTCCTGTGCCTATATAAAATTTGGGAGAAGCACCACAAGAATTTTTATTGTTTTTTCATATACAGAGTTTTGAAGGCAAAATATGGAAAATCAACTATGATATTATCATTCATTGATTAATTTTACAAAAACTGGATCGAATTTTTCAAGGTGAAAAATATTCCGTGTTGTATGTTTCTTTTGGTTTCCAACGAGAATTTGTGGTAGTGGTGAATAGAAAGATAATTAACTTCACTGAAATTATATTTTGAGATTTATTTTAGAATAGAAAAGAACTACAAATGAAGCACATTTGTCATTTTCATTCATAAGAATTGTTAATTAGACTTGAATCACTTCTGTAAATGACAAATCAAGTCAAGTCGGATGTAGATCAAAATACTTTTGAAGCCTTATCTATATTCTGTAATGAGTAGGTAGGTACTAGAGTTTTCAATTTTGAGGTTTGTTTTGATTCGGCTACATTTTTATTTCGTTTTGAGCATCCAAATCAGTATAGAACAGAATAACATTGGGAGCTTCGTCAAGACAGTACAGCTAATTGTGACGTTACTTAAAACTCCAGTTTGTTGAATAGTAATTGAAAATATACCTGATTCATTTATATATTTTGTTTCACCGATTTGTATTTCATATCATGATTAAATTGAATCCGTTTATACTACTACAGCTACACCTATAAGTATATTTCCTTATTACTCCGGTTTGGAGAATTCACTAGCCTTCCGAATATATTACATATCCAATGATATGAATATTCAGTTCCACCAAAATTCTCAACATAACAAAAGTCGACTAACAATTCACTCCACTCAATCCTTAAGAAATCTAAACAGATAAGAAATATTTTGGTGTTTATACTTTATTCCATATTCCTCAAATATGTATATAGTGCTTTTCTTTAATGTTCCCTCCCTTTTATTTTTTGAACGGGTCAACTCAAAGAATTGAAACTTGAGATAATGAAATTGATGCATAAATACTATATTTTGGAGTAAAATTGACAGATGAAACTTTCAAGATGGCAACTGGGCGCCACCTAGGAAAAACAAATTAAATTGAAAGAGGGGTCTTGTGACACATCCTTTTGAAGCTCCTGACGAATAATTCACAACCCTAGAATATAAAGTCAATATCTTCACCTACTACAAAATGGCGGAACATTTGAAAATTACCTGAATACATCTAGAACTATTTGTTTTTCTCTGCCATATGGCAATCCCAACAACCCGATAAGGTTTGATGGGTTCTTTTTTGTTTAAACAAAAAATGACAAGAAATGTCAGTACTACAAAATGGCGGAACATTTAATAATTGCCTGAATACATCGACGTTTAACTTCATAATTTGAGGAAAGAAGCTGAGTTCATTTCAGAAGGTGTTCGAAATGGTTACCTTGAACTGCTTGACATAAGAACAGTCTATTCGATATTTCCCGTCGAACATTTTCGAACACAGTAACGGCGATATTTCTACAAATATTTATTATTCTCTGCCGTATATCCAATATCGAAGCAGTTTCAGTTCCGTACACCTTTTGCTTCAAATAGCTCCATAGAAAATAGTCTACAGGTGTCAAATCTAGCGAGCGGGCTGGCGCCATTCCGTTGGACCTCGACGGGCAATCCGACGACCGGGGAAAGTATTATCCAAATAGTTTCTTACTTGTCCGTAGTCATGTGGTGGTGCTCCATCTCGTTGGAATACAATATCCATATCGAATTCATTACGATTCGCTTCGACGATTTCGGTGATTAGAGGGTCAACAGTATTTTCCAGCATATTCAAATACAGTTCCTCTGTTTTCAATTTTGTTCAATGAATAGAGGTCCTACAATATGGTTTTCCAATATTTCTGCCCAGATGTTAATTTTTTCTGGATATTGAGTATGAGTTTCCCGGAAAATGTGAGGGTTGGTGTCACTCCAATAACGGCAATTTTGTCTGTGAACCTTGCCGTTGAGATAAAATGTAGATTCGTCACTGAAACAAATATTGTGGAGATAGGTAGGATGCCTTGCAATGGTTTCCGTCATAAACTCGCAGAATTCTGCTCTTCGATCAGGGTCATCTTCAGTTAACTGGTGTACCATTTTGATTTTGTATGGATGATACTTATTCCTCTCCAAAAGTCTCCACACAGTAGAAGGACACATCTCACAAACATTCGCGACGGAGGAAGTAGACTGTTAAGGATTCTCTATCATCTCACCAATTATTTGAACTTGCTGTTCTTCCGGAATGGACGGATGACCTGGGGGCTTTTTGTTCTGTACACTACCGGTAGTTGTTAATTTGGTTAAAAGTTCCCTCAAATATTTTCTACAGATAGGACGATTCGGGAAACGATCATTAAAAATCGCTTCGATTTTTTCTTCCAATGGACGAGAATTGTTCATTTTAGAGATAGTTCACGTGGTACCTATTTACTAGTAAAACCGTAAACTGTATGATAATATTTTAACTGAACAATGATGTTCGTTGTCGTACTGACATTTCTTGTCATTTTTTGTTTAAACAAAAAATAACCTATCAAACCTTATCGGGTTGTTGGGAGTGCCATATGGCAGAGAAAAACAAATATTTCTAGATGTATTCAGGTAATTTTCAAATGTTCCGCCATTTTGTAGTAGGTGAAGATATTGACTTTATATTCTAGGGTTGTGAAGTATTCGTCAGGAGCTTCAGAAGGATGTGTCACAAGACCCCCCCTTCCATTTTAATTTTTCTTCCCAGGTGACGCCCAGTCGCCATCTGTCAATTTCACTCCAAAATATAGTATTCATGCATCAATTTCATTATCCCAAGCTTAAATTTTTTGAGTTGATCCGTTCAAAAAATAAAAGGAGGGGGGCATTGAAGAAAAGCACTGTATATGCATTTCCATTATTAAATTTTTCAGCCATGGTTGAGCTGGATGGGAGGGCGTTAAAACGATTTTTCACTCAAAACTCAATGTGATTGAAATATTTTGGGGCGAATCGTACCTTCGCTTCTGGGTTAAAGTGTCGAGTAAGTCGAAAATACCAGAAAAAATTGTCAAACCTTGATGAAAAAATATTAGTTGTAGTAGAACTGGATGAAATATTTTCAATGGAACGTCTGGAAAATTTTTAAAATTCTCAAAACGTCATCGAAATAACAAATTTTTCCGCACTGATCTTGCTTTGACAGTGAGCTGCGACGACATATACGCATCTAACTCTTTGGCTGGGATTGGGTATCCCTTTCACAATCATTTCGTATAATTTCTAAATGTTGAAACGAAATGTATAACTCAATGAATGATGCATCCATAGTTTTGGCAATGGGTGGTCAGATGGAAACGAAACAGAGTAATTATCAGGAATTGCGTCAACATTTTAGACAAACGTTCAGACCCTTCAAGTTTTCATTGAAGGGGGACACTTTTTTCCGATATTTTCAAATCTGCCAGTTCAACCCCAAAGGTAGAGTACTATTCATGCCAAAATATTTCAATGACATTAGGGTCAAGTGAGATGTCGTTACAAAGATACATAATCATACTCACATCGTCTTTGAATTAAAAACTTTGGCCCAATACTTCTTCAGAATTTACATTTTGAGCCTCAAATTATGTCTAAATCTGCATACAATCAGTAATGTTAATCATTTTCAATAATATCAGTTATGGCAGTGTTGGCTTATCACTCTAAAGTCAAATTTTGCCAATAAAAATACCAGGTGAAAACATGAACTCACTAGTCGGTTACTGAGAAACGGTAAGATAGATCAATTTATTGTCATCATGTAAAGGTAAAAATGTATGTAATTCTTTTCTATCAAGTACGCTAATGCATTGCTTTGCATTGTTTTTGTGAGTTGTTTATCACATTTGTGAAAAACATAAATGCACACGATTTATTGAACACATAAATGACGTGAAAATAGTGGGTTGTACATTTTCGGGATATCGCATTTAGACGCGTTAATATTTCATTCAATTGTACTTTTTTAAATTAAAGCCATGTCTCATTTCATTGCAATCATTTTTCTTCACTTTCCAAAAATTAAATTTGCGATTAAAACAGCTCAGCCATTTAGTGAATAACATCAAGGTGGACCAGTCAGTAGGAGGTATGCTCTGGAGTTATTCAAAAATTCCAAGAGACTGGGTCTGCAGCTTATGAGAAACGGGAAATTGAAAAGACTATAGTATAAAATACATTAAGTGCAGGAACTTGAGGGGAATTATTTTACAATTTTGCAAAATAATTAGTGAGCAAGCACTGAACTATCCATAGTTCTTCCTTAATATCTATTCCTTCGATGAATGCAGCTTTTTCCTCAACAGGACTGTAAAAAGTCACAATTGCCGGTATTGTTCCGATCCAAATCCAGAATTTTCCAAGAGATGGTATTTTGAGTGACCGACTGTTGGGTACATTTTTTTACCTGCTAATTTCACTGGCAAAATGTATTTGCAATTATTGGAAGAAGCTATCGATTGTTTGTCAGTATGTAGACCAACATTTTCCATGGCACTGGATTGGGAGAAGAGGCAGCGTTGAATGGCCTCCAGCGTCACCAGATTTGGTCCCCTTCGATATCTTTTCATGGGGACTCCTAACAAGTAAAATTAACAGAATACTACCAGCGTCTGCGTCAAAGAATTGTGAACGAGTGCCGTCGAATCGCTCCGCAAATGCTTCGGAATGAGAACGTTTCGAAGAAAATCTTCAGAACTGTATGGAAACAGATGGTTATCAGTATTTACATTTGATCAAATTAGTAAGTAGGTAACTAAACGTAATCTGAGGTTCAAATGTGAGTACAAAAAAAAAGTATTGGGCCAAATTTTATGATTCAAGGACGATTGTAAATAAAATGGCAAGGGCGTTAAAACGACATCTTACTCGACTCCCAATGTCATTAAAATATTATAGGATGAATCGTACCCTCGCTTGTAGTTTGAAGTGGCGGAGTAGAAACAACGGAAAATAGGTGTCCCACCTTAATAAAAAAATTAAGAGTCCCAGCGTTTGTCTAAAATGTTGAGGCAGTTCCTAATTATGGCTCTGTTTCGTTTTCGCCTGGCCAAAGTAGCATCCTTAAATTCGCTCCACTCTATAGTATGTTCGAACTGTTCACACATACAAAAATATAAAGGGAAAATGATTTTGAAAAGATTTATTATCGAAGAGTATCCACAACAAGGTTGTTTCATTTTTATGTTAATATGTGTTGTTAAACATTATATAAGTTATTCGAGAAATTGACGTGAAAAGCAGGAATTGCTTGTCAAATATTCAACTATACTCTGCAGAGAAGTGAAAAATTGGAAAAAAAACTTACCATTCATCTTCGGGCGTTTTGTTTCATGGCATTTTCCAATTAATTTTATGTGTCATATTATCTCATTATCATAGTATAGAATCTCATTTCTAAAGAACACAGGGAGAATATCAAAATAAAAAAAAATTTTGGGTTTTTATTAATGGCATATATAACAACTGGCGACGAGAATCTTTTTGAATAAAAGTGAATCCACGGTCCTCACGGAGAAAAAGTGGACGTTTTCTGACTGTTCTCTCGCCATTTAGAAACGAATAAGCTCTACCAATGGTATATTGTAGACTTTAGTTTGGCGGTAATACCAAAATTCGTTTTTATTTCTTGGTCAGAATCCGGTCAGAATGAAAACAATTCAGTTAGGATTTTACTACGACGTTCAATTGCATTTTGGACAGGTCAATATTCGGATGCTTGTATTTGATTGATATTGTTGACTTAAAAAATCATCGAAGTGAAAATTCATACACTAGGTATCTAATGAAATTTCATAACGAAAATATTTTCCATTCTTTTACGATTATCAGAAAAACCAAAAGAAAGACATTCTCAGAGGGTATGGACAATATTCCTTTTATTCTTTCGGGACTTCATTGCAAATGTTAATCAAATATTTGAATATAAATTGGAAAACCTCACTTTTATATTTTTTCTAAAATACCTATGAGATGTAGGTCAATATACAGCATTGACATACCGCCTAGTAGGTTTTTCTGGAGTAATACATAAACATCGTGAAGTATTACAAAATAAAAAAATCACTTGTTAATATTTTTTTAAATGAGTTCAGTGACATAAAATTAATCAAGATTATGTCTGCCTTATGTAGTTTCTTCTGTATATTGTTCTTGATATTCGTTGGGAACAAATGATTTCATAACTGATTTTTCAAATACCCAGTTCATTTTTTCAAATGAAATCAAATTATCGGTAACATAAGTAGAAAAATGAAA
The DNA here is from genome assembly GCA_018342105.1 of Gonioctena quinquepunctata. Taxonomy (NCBI): domain Eukaryota; kingdom Metazoa; phylum Arthropoda; class Insecta; order Coleoptera; family Chrysomelidae; genus Gonioctena; species Gonioctena quinquepunctata. The sequence goes on along the minus strand of JAFIRS010001812.1, from coordinate 89,106 downwards.
CCATATTGAGGTGTGAAAATAAAAATATAATACACATTTGTTAAATTTTTCGATGTAAGAAAAGTAGTTTCAACTTCATGCCTTTGGTTATCACTTGAAATACTTTCTGTATTAAGTTCAACAATTCCACTGATTTACTGATTTAGAGAGACGTTCTGATATGGATCATGGGTTGCCAAGGTCCCGTGAACAATTTTTTGCCACATCGAAAACAAGATCAGTTATTTGAATCATTTCTTGCAAAACATAGGATCAATCAATGTGAAGAATTTATTAGATCTGCGTGTTTTTGACTGAACCGAACTGACCATAGAATATGGTTTATGATTGGCTGGATTTTTGGCTTGCTATTTTCCATGAAACGACAATCATTCAGCAATACTTTTTCTCTGTGTTAACCAATAACTTTGAATAAGGCTATCAAGATCATGAACAAAACTCAAGTAATATTGAAATTCAGTTGAAAAAAAAATTGTTTCCTATATAATTTCCAAATAGATTTTTATTCATCATATAGAAGAAAGTAAAACAAAATCCGAAAAATCCATGATGTTAGTTAATATCTCAAAAAAAAATATTTTTCCACTTCACAATAACTTCATTTTTGACGATATAGCACAAAAAATTTACGCAACATTGACAATCAGGCTGTAGGAATGAAGGAAATATATATGAATGGCGACAAAAAAAATTTTGTTTCAGTTGGTAATCTTTGTGGGCCAGCCAGGAAAAGCTTTGTGAGTGGACTAGTTATGACATATCAGGGATCGCTTCTGACTTTTCTGCACAATGAAATGCAAGCGTGAGCTAACAAGGGACATCCCCTTAAAGTTCAACCTCTACTTCACGTCGTATTGGGTGAACGGGCCGCGGCCGTGTGATGAATAGGGCAGTTTGCGGACATTAGCTTTGACACATGGACGGCCGCGACTTGACTAACGAGGCTCTGGCTAACAGACCTGAATCCAAGCTGTGAGCGCGTTGGCGACGGATGTAAGGCACCGCGGTCTCAAAAGAAATGGTGCCTCAACGAGGCTTCCGAGAAACAGGGCAAAATCTCGGAGTAACCAGCCTGTGCAGGGGGCACCACAGGACTGGACCAACCACTTCCTCCCCACTCACTTCTGGGAACAAACGACCACTGAGCCGAAATACCGAAGGGTAATGAGAACAACTCTTTCAGGGGGCACTGGAGGAAATGCGGTTCCGAGCGTTCCACAAGATCGAAAGGGAACTCTTCAGGGTACTGAACAAATGATAAGGCCATCCAGATGAACCTCCAACATTGCAAGGTATCCATGGCAGTACTTGCAGTTACTAGGAGGGACCTCAAAGTGGCCCCTCAATCGGGAACCATGGATACGACATGGTGAAACAAAAGGTCTAGGAAAGACAAGTCGAGAGCTATTGTGTAGCAGATCAACTGAGATCTCACGGACTTGAATCCTCATCAGGTAAGATACAATGGGCCATTAGGCCCAATGTCATCGGAGGCAACGAGGTGGAGGTTTGAGTGGGTAAATCTGGGTCAGAAAGTCCCACACTACCGCGAAGTGTCCATGAAGGATTTCCTTCACCTTCCAAAAAAAACCAAGGGGGGAAAATCCAACCCTAAACCAAAAGGAAACTGAACATCAGGACATTGACATCGAAGAAGATGGAGTAACTGCCAGTGGAAAAAAGTATAGAAAAAAGAGAGCATCACACAAAATACTGGGCACCAATGAATTCTTTGAAGAGGAAGAGGGCTTCTCAGGCGTAGAACAAAAATTATGGTTATATTTATACAGATGCAAGAGAAACGTCACACCAGGAAAAATTGAGGACTACATATAAAAAAAAAACAGATTTTGAAAATGTGGAAATAACAGTTGATGAACTACCAAAGGATGAAGACAAAAACAAATGTTCAGAGTGGTGGATCCTTTTTCCAAGAAAGAAGACATGTACGAGCCAAGATTCTGGCCCAGAGCCGTCGGAATCAAAATATACGACTTTAAGAAACAGCAGTCCTATTACAACCACCAGGAATTTTTTTAATGGAGCCCCCCAGCAGTAGAGTAAAAAACAGTAATGAACTGAATACTTTTTTCATAAATATTAGAAGCCTACGAAATGAGTTGGAAGAATTAGAACTGTTTATCGATAATGAGAAACTAGACATAATCTGTCTGTACGAACACTGGCTCCATCAAGACATTATCAAATACTATGGAATTGAAAATTTCTCTCCAGTGAACAACTACTGCCGAACTCAGAGTTACCATGGAGGTGTTATGATTTACGTGAACTCCAAGTTTAAGACAGAAAAACTACGAAACATTGACTCTCTCCCGGTGGATATTCATTGTGAAGTGATAGCAATTGAAGTAAAAACAATAAACATTATAGTGCTATGTATGTATAGATCACCATCAGGAGATCCAGGTATTTTTCTACAAAAACTCAACCATATTTTGAACCTTCTTCTCAAAACACACAAACCCATTTTTATCTATGGGGATTTCAATATAAATATTAAGGATAATTGTAATTTGACCAATGAATTCTGTGACACTGTAAGCTCCTTTGGCTGTGAATTACTTGTATATGAATCCACAAGAATAACACAAAATAGTGAAACTTGCATAGACAACTGTATGACTAATGTTAGGAAAGCTAGCGAAATAATCCTAGTTAACTGTTATATGTCCGATCATATCGGTTTGAAAAATAAAAACACACTAGATTTCAAATTCAAAATAAAAGGGGAGACCTGCATCATTGAATTCAGGCCAATGTCAGATGAAGCAATCAAAAAGTGCATATATCTTTTGAAGCAATATAAATGGGATCACCTAGAAACACTCCATGATATTGATAATATATTTGAAATTTTCTTTGACATACTTCTAAAAACAATAGATGAATGTTTTCCAGAAAAGACAAAAACGAAACACTCAAAAAACCTTTTTAAAAAATGGTATAATGAAGAACAGAGATAACTTATCACTTCTTACTGAATTAGCGAGAAATAACAGGATAACTAACATAGCTGAGGAAATTAAGAAAGCAAGAAGAGTTTACAGAAATAAAATTCAGCAACAAAAAAGAAATTTTACATCCAAACATGTAATTGAATCGACAAACAATTCTAAAGCAATGTGGCAAATTATAAATGAACCCAGAAGGACTCACTACCCTCAACAGATAGAGATCCCATTAAGCAAGTTCCTCAAATCTACAGATCCAGAAAATCGTTATTTATCTCCTCCACTACACCCCCAGAGGTCGAAAACATTATAAAAAACATGTCAAATAGTTCTGCTTTGGACATTTACGGACTAAGCAACAAACTCTTTGAAGTCATATGTGAAGGTATCTCTCACCCTCTTGCAATTATTATAAACAAATGTTTTGAACTTGGGGACTTCCCCACAAAATTAAAAGCCGCTAAGGTGATACCAATCTTCAAAAATAAGGGGAACGAAAATACTCTTGACAATCACAGACCAATATCAATAATTCCTATTCTCTCCAAACCTATAGAAATAGCCTACAAAAATAGACTAGTCTCATACCTGGATAAAAATAACTTCGTATCTTCCTCACAATTTGGTTTCAGGGAAAAATTATCCACCATGCATTAATAGAACTAGTCACTACCATTGTAGAAGCCTTCGAAAGGGGTGAAATAGTAACAACTACCTTCTGCGATCTTTCGAAGGCTTTTGACTGTGTCAACCATAACATCCTCCTAGGTAAGCTTGAACTCTATGGTATCAGGGCAAACTCTTACCATTTCACGGAGGCTTACTTGAGAAACAGATCACAACTGGTGGAACACAACGGTGTTAGATCTTCAACACAAAACATACTGACAGGAGTCCCTCAGGGCTCAATCATTGGACCTTTACTTTCCATTTAATATGTGAATGATTTCTCAAGCAATATCAACTGTGCAAAATCCATCTTTTACGCTGATGACACCACTGTCTTTCACTCCCACCAAGATCCATTAAACTCAGAAACTATAAACCAAAATATAAGCGGAGAAATAATGCCCTGGTTCACATCAAACCAACTAAGTCTAAATCTAGGCAAAACAGTCACTCTAGATTTCACCCTTAGGGATTTCAGTGGGGATATAGAAAATATAAAATTCCTTGGACTTTTCCTTGACACAAAACTAACGTGGAAACACCATATCCAAATTATATCAGAAAAACTTGATAATATAACTTTTTTATTGAAAAAACTCTCACAAACAGCTTCCACAGAAATCTGCAGAGTGGCCTATATGGAACTATTTCAGAGCCAAATCTCTTATGGTATACTAATATGGGGAAACGCCACAGAATGGAAAAACGAATCATGTAGACATATCTTTAAAAACCTAAACATATTAACTCTCCCAACCTTATTTGTCTATCACTGCCTATATTATATTGAATCTAAAGAAAGCAATTTCAAAAAACAAAATACCTTACATTCACATGACATAAGAAATAAAAATAATTTGATAATTCCCCAACATAAACTCACAAAAAACTTTATTAAAATTAATATTAAACTCTTCAATAAACTCCCAACGCATATTAGGGACCTTCAAACATCAAAATGTAAATTGAAAATAAAGAAAATCCTTCTAGCACTTAACATCTACACCATCGAAGAATTCATAGAAGCAGATCTCCCCTCAGTACTAAGATTTTAACACTTTTGTATTTTTTTTTAATATGTCTTTATACAATGTTATGCATACTTGAAATTTGTGAATGTACTTTTATACTTACTACATATACTTTTTATATATAAGCAAACAAGAAACAAAATTTTTATGACGATGCTAAAACATCTTTTGTTACTTTGGGCAAATAAAGTATTCTTAACTTTTTTTTTTTTTTTCAATTATAACATTAATCAATAATTCTGCATCAATTCTGAATAATAAATTAGATGATGAAATACCGAAATGAACACTGAAAAGAAAACTGAAGTACTGGAATCATATCATCTGTATACTAGAAAACATGCTTTGATACTGAAAAATAAAATATGAAACGGGTACTCCTGATTCCTGATACTTTGTCTAATGGTGGCACTAGCGTAATGTAATACACTGAGGAAAATTAATGGAAAGTACAAAACATATAAATTATAAGAAAACACGTATGTGATAACTACAATAGAGAATATAACACATCATGAATTATTATATTGATAGATTAGCATATATAAACAAATCGTTTGAAAACATTCTCTGTGATTACATCCCCTGTTTTTTTTTTATTTGAAGAAGAATTCGACTCGTAAAATTCTCCTTGCGAGGGTACAGATTGCTAGTCTCATATTTCAAACATTTAAATCAAATTCAAATGTACCGCCATTTCAGTGGCACCATAGAATCAAACCTGTTTTCATTGTTCATAAAGAGAAGTAGCATCAGCGTGAAAACAGCCACGAATTTGTTGGGATCTATCGCCTCGGTAACCTCTGGAGTCAAAAACGTGGCTCAGCCAGGATATAATTAAAATTTTACCATTTTCATATGTGTTTCTAGTATAAATTAACCCAAGCAAGACATCCACAAATATTTTTCTGGGTAGGATTCCACTCTAGAACGGCCCTGCAGAAGTGATGAAAAATTCACGGAACATCAATTTTAAAGAAACATTGTGAGCTAACCGTAGGGTTTTCCAGAAATTATTTCCACTAGAATGATCCCAGGAACAAAAACTACACCCATGAATATTTTGCAGGGCAGGAGTTCACTCCAAAACGGAAATGCGAAAGTGATAACAAATTGGCAAAACACCAAATTTGCAAACATGATTTTGAGGTGATGTGATCTTTCCTGACAGTGTTTCCACTATAATAAAGTGATTCCGCGAGGCCTGTAGAATAAGACGTAAGCTCACAAATATTTTGACGGTCTGGATTTTAGCTTAGAAGAAAAACACTACGAAAGTGATAATAAATCGAAAAAACACCAAACTTGAAAAAATGGTTGTGAGCTAACTGTTGGTCATTCCAGAAATTCATTTCGCTAGAATGAATTAAGGAGGAAGAGAGAATAGGACACACTTTTACCTCGAAACGGGCCAGCAAAAGTGATTTAAAAGTGACAAAATACCAATTTTGAAAAATCATTGCGAGCCAACCGTGGGGATTTCCAAAGATTTTTTCCAGGATTCTTAAGGGGATGATTACCTGATGAGGCGAAGGCCAATTTGTTATCACTTTTGCACTGCCGTGCCCTGCAGTGCAGTGCCGTGCAGTGCCGTGCAGTGCCGTGCAGTGCCGTGCAGTGCAGTGCAGTGCAGTGCGTGCAGTGCCGTGCAGTGCCGTGCAGTGCCGTGCAGTGCCGTGCAGTGCCGTGCAGTGCCGTGCAGTGCCGTGCAGTGCCGTGCAGTGCCGTGCAGTGCCGTGCAGTGCCGTGCGTGCAGTGCCGTGCAGGCCGTGCAGTGCAGTGCCGTGCAGTGCCGTGCAGTGCCGTGCAGTGCCGTGCAGTGCCGTGCAGTGCCGTGCAGTGCCGTGCAGTGCCGTGCAGTGCCGTGCAGTGCAATCCTGACCTGTTAGCTCACCATATTTTTATATTGGTGTTCATTAGTTTTTTATCACTTTCGTAGTTTCACTTTAGGGTTAGATTCTGCCATCAAAATATTCATGGGTGAAGGTCCCATTCTTCAGTTTTCTTCGAATCATTCTATTGAAAAAATATTTGTGACGGTATACTAGTTCTAGATCTCATTACAGCTTTCTTCTTAGCAAAAGTCTCAAAAAATCTAATAATTTTTTTAATTTTTATTTTGCATTTTTGGTCTTAACGTGGAATCCCAATCCAGTAATTTTCGATTGCAGATATATGAAACCGCTTTGCAACCTCTTAGCTATTGTACACACCCCTCACATCTCATTGTACATTACGCCATTTCACATCCATAACTGCCTATTTTCATTCTCCACGACTGGACTATTCTAGAGAAAGGACAACTTTAAACCATTTTCAATGGAACAAATAGCTCTGATAAAGTATACAGAAATGAAAATGATGAGAAAAAAAGGAAACGTGTATTTACTTCGAACAAAGTCACACAAATATAACACATCATTAAAGAAATAGTGATGTGAAAAAGTGGTCGTTGTCTCATTGCATAAATACAAGATTTTAAACTCGGTTGCGAATAATTTTCAACTTTCTAGTCCGCATGTTATGCAAACATCATCGTTATGAGAGAATGCTTGGTTCATTGGTATCTCAACTGTTATATCCATCCGTATCAACACTCTGTTATTCATTGTGAATTATTTGTCCTAGATTATCTACGCGGAGCAAAATGATGGCAGGTACTTATGTGAATTTGAAAAAAAAAATAATCTAGGAACCCAGGCAAATATTTTTGTAAGCATTACCTACTTCTTATACTAATGTTTGTTCATTTTGCGGTATTTCAATAGAAATAATGATATCTTTCCACCCTTGTTTGTTAAAGTTCTATGGACAATGGATCGAAACATATCTTATGGAATTTGAGATAATTTATACAAATTTGCAACAAAAATGTTTACTGAAAAATATCAGAACTTCATGACTTCTAACCCACATATCGAATCCACGATTTTGATGGAAATCCATTCTAGGACGGACGTGTCACTTAGTTATTCATTATAAATTAATAATTGAAATAACATTTCAACGAAGCTTAAAACCCAATTCCTACATGTATTAGGTGTTGGGATAGCTTTTCTGTGACTAACACTCCGCTGATGTGTAACTTGTGGACTATGAACAATACTTTTGAACGTCAGCAGTGTGGACTTCTTAATAATATATTATAGCGAAACCGACACTGATTAGGCATATAAAATTCATAACTCCTTTTAATTGTACCCAGAATTTATGATGCTTCCTAGAATTAGTGAAAGTACTCCAGATTTTTTTTACCGTTTCGTTTCGCGGGGTACCAATAGTGTCCAAGTTATCTGCAGTAAAGTGTGACTACGGTAGGCCTCATGGCACGAAATTGATAGGGGCATTTTGCGGTGCCCCCGATTTCGCGCATAAATGAAAAAATCAGTGTTAATTGTATCCAAAACAAATGGAATACTTGTTGGAAATTTCGCAAAGGATTATTCCTATTTTTTCAGAATTCACCTTTATTGTCTGTAATGAACGAGGGTAATAAACAAAATTATTCTAATCAAAATTCCTGCAAGATGAAATATTTTCCAAATTAGACGTCTGAGAACAATTATCATGAGCTTCTAAGAAATACATACAAATGATTTCCCAATATTATGTTTATTCCGGAATAACAAAGTGTGTAAATTTCATAAAATAAGATATTATAAGCTATCTGCCTCCCTGCTGAAAATATTTCTGAGTAACTACTAAAAAAAGTCATTCAGCCATATACAGGGTGTTGGTGAATAAGTGCGACAAACTTCAGGGGGTGATTTTGCATGAAAAAATAATGACAGTTTGCTATATAACATTTGTCCGCAAATGCTTCGTTTTCCGAGATACGGGGTGTGGAAGTTTTTCTTAGAAACTGACTATTTATCTATTGCTCTGAAACCGGTCGAGATATAAGAATTAAATTTGGTGAGTTTCAATTGCACATTTTTTGACATGCAATTAAGGATTTTATGTTCATTATTGACGCACACACGGGTAATGATCTCAATTTTATTTAAGAAAAAAATGGTACGCCACTAATATATTTCAAAATCATTTTTGAATTCCCCGTTCAATTTGTGACAAAAAATATATCCTGCCTTTTTTTCATATGGGGTGACGTTTTTATGCAAAAAAATAAAACATCCGAAGCGTATTTTTCATTTCTTCAATATATTATCAAGAACTATCTAATACAATAACGTTAAACCAGAACAATAACAGAAAATAACACCAATAAATAAATAGGCGCAAAGCTACAACAAATGTTCAAAATGACCACCCTCAGACGTGATACAAGATTCAACTCTTCGCCTCATTGATTGTCGTATTCGCGCAAATATTCCTGGTGTATTTCTTATTGTCTCACAGCCGGCTATAATTCTATTCCTCAGGTCTTCAACATTTTCGACGGGAGTGGAATAAACTGGTGACTTAAAAAAACCACAAATGCAAAAATCTAGAGGATTTAAATCCGGAGATCGAGCAGGCCAATGTTCCGTACCTCCCCTACCTATCCAACGATTTGGATATACTCTATCTAAGTGATTACGTACAATAATGTTTAAATGGACTGGTGCACCATGAACCAGAAGTGTTGTCTCAGCTGTAGAGGAATTTCTTCAAGAATACAGGTAACTCTTCCTGTGGGAAATTGAGGTAAGAGTCGCCTGTTAGTCGTTGTGGGAGAAAATATGGACCGATTAAATGATCATCAAGTACCCCAAGCCATATATTTACTGAAAACTGATGCTGAAAATGAGCTTCAAAGATTCCATGTGGATTTTCCTCAGCCCATAGGTGATTGTTAGGGAAATTTCATGTACAGTGTAGTCCAAAATTAGCCTCGTCAGTAAACAAAACGCCATTTAAAAAATTAGGAATTTGAGCGATTTGATGAAGAATCCAATGGCAAAGAACTAGGCGCGGTAAAAAGTCTGTAGATAGTAGAGCTTGCACACGTTTTAAGAATTTTAAAGACAGTGAAGTTGCTTACATTCAGTATGTTGGCAATTCTTCCAGTACTTGTTTCAGGTGACTCGGCAATTAACTCGAGAACTGCTTCTTTTTGTTGCACAAATGTACCATTTTCGCGCAAACGTTGGTGAAGACTAGCAAATATTGTGTGGGGGGGGATTTCCATTACTTCGACCATAGACAAAATGCATGTCTGACAATTCCGAATTTGTATTATTTTCCACTCATTTCGATAAAAGAAAAATTAATTACTTATTATCATTAATGTTATACCAAACTGAAAGCTCAAAAATGAAGAAACGCTAATTTAACATTTCGTTGGAATATTCGTATTTAACAGAATGTTGACAGTAGTCTACTAGCATCGCTACTAGATAATGTATTTAAAGTAATGACAAATACGCGTTAGGATGTTTTTTTTTGCATAAAAACGGCGCCTCTTACGAAAAAAAGGCAGGATATATTTTTTGTTACAAATTTAACGAGAAAATGAGTTTTAATTTGAAATATCCCTGTGGCGTACCATTTTTTTCTTTGAAAACATTGAGATCATTACCCGTATTCGCGCCAATGATGAACATAAAATTCTGAATTGCATGTCAAAAAATGCGCAATAACTACCTCTTAAACCTCACCAAATTTATTTTGCATATCTCGACCGGTTTCAGAGCAATAAATAAATGGTCACTTTTCAAGAAAAACTTTAGCACCCCGTATCTCGGAAAACGAAGCATTTGCGGACAAAAGTTATATAGCAAACTGTCATTATTTTTACATGCAGAATCACCCCCTGGAGTTTAACGCACTTATTTACTAACACCCTGTATATTTGATTATTTTTATCAGTAAAAAATATCTGGGTGGACTACTTCCGTATGTTGCTATTTCAACATTTTAGCATTGGTTTCATCTGGTCCGAATTCAAATTAGGGTTCCCCTGAAATGATTTTGGATAGTTTCAGGAAGTACATAAGTTCATGAGTGATTTTCATGATGATTACAAGACAACAAAAAATGAAGGTTTTTTGTTATATAATGAATGATCATAGGGAATAACTGTGTTGGTATATCAAATGTATATAATAGTATCAATACTCCTTCAAATTCACGAAATGTGATTACTCCGAGGAGAATACGTTTTCTGGATAATCTTTTTCAGGATCTCAAGGACGACAAAATAAGCATTCTAAATTTTGTAAAAACTGTTCCTCACGTATATTGTGCTGCAATATAAGGTATTTGTTTTTGAATTTTTCTTAATATGTGCTTACTACGATATAAATGAATTCCTGTACCGTAATGAAATGTATCTAGTTTCATTATATGTATTCAAGTGGATTCTTGGACCTGCGACATTCTTATTACCTGGCTGATGTGACCACGTCGGCGTTCGCAGGGACTAGGAATATCGTCGAACCAAATATAACTTAGTTGTGTTTTATAGTTCTGAGGAGCATCACACCAAGCTTCAGTGATAATCCGACCCAGAAAGTGCACTAGGTCCTACCAAATAAATTATCCTTACTGCGGAGTTTTTTCCATGTATATAAAAAGTTCAGGTAACTGCGGAATTCAGTTCGATGACAAGTAGTATACATATACTACTTAAACATATTTTGTTTTCTAAAAGAGATCTGCGAAAAGTACATCTAGTTCCTTAAGACTTCTTAATCGTTGCGCATTGAAACAATTCGAATAACGTGTCTAGAATTGTTTCAAGGGAAGCAGAGTTTAAGTTTCAGCATTTGTTATGATGGAAAATATGTTCACTTCTCAAGGTGAAAAAATATGGTAGATGGCAGTGAAAAAACCAAAATGTGGATTATAGCCGTATTAAACAAATACATTGAAGAACTCAAATAGTCTTTCAACCTTTTAGAACTGAAAAAAAAACGGTTAGACACCGGACAGCGATTTGCTTTAAAATTGTATTTTTTTGCACATACAGGTTAATGTATACATATAATTTTCTATACGATAAATTTGTATCTGAAATAAGTTTTGTATATGAACTTTCATATGTCATGTTGAATGACTGAAAGTATCTACATGAATTCAATTGATATTACACCACTGCAGTATCAAATTGGAGCAGAACAATTACAAAGAGTTTCAACTCCAAGACTATCAATCTCAAATCAAATGTTTATTTATGGCATTCTGATTTTCTATGTATCCTTGGTCTTTACGAAATCTTTGCACAATAATTAACAAAAAATATCAATGATAATTATGAAATTATCAAAATGTAAGGTTGTTTTCTTCCACAAAAAACATGTTTAGCCTTGACCATCATAAAAGCGGTTGGTTCAGAAAAAAAAATATATCCCATTAGTGGTATGTAATAGTGTCACTTCTACGAATGGCAATGAAGAATTGCTAATTAGTCGAATTCTGCTAGTTCTGATAAACAATTTATGTTAATGACAAAACAGCCTATTAGCATCATTTCGAAATGATATAATCACATCATAGTGTCGCAATTCCAAAAAAATCATAAATTCCAACAATATTCCAATTACAAATATGGGGTGGGCAAACTTAAGGGTACTAGTGTTGGTTGCCATAATCTGCCAATGATATTTTTACTGATTTGAAACTGGACGTAAAACGGAAATGTGTTGTTATTGGAATACTTGTGGAAAATATTTACTTTTCATACTTGGTTTGATAATCGGATTCCGTTTTATAGAAGTGTGCCATAAACCAGTTTCGAAAAACATTCAAATGGATTGATGCATTTCAAATTCCATAAAAGAGAAGTTCAAACAAGTAGCAAAAATCAGAGGAAAAACATTTTTGGCCAAACTGGAGGAACATTTTTGAATACCTACTCCACTATTGAATATTTCTGTAATTTGTGTCCGAGAGAGCTCCACCAAGTGAATTTTATAATGTACTATGCATAATTGAATTAACTATAATCTCATGTGCAATTTCTGTGTTTGGTCAATCAAATGTGGCCATAAAAACTTATCTTAACAAAACACCTGATAATATAGCTGCGCAACAAAAACCCTAGAAGTTATAAGTCTATCCAGGCATAGTGTTAGTCCGGGTAATTAAGTACTGAAATGCCTACCGATTTCGCTACAAACCACTCTCTCCAAATTTTAAAACAGATTAAAGTTTACATTTTCGATATTGAGAACCAAAATGAATCCCTATCACAACGGATCAATAGTCTGGACAAAAAAAATAAAGAACTCGATACGTAATTGAACAAAAATAATCATTGAAAAATATAATTTTGAACAACGAGAGGAATTTGGGTAACCTTCCATAGTCTGAAAATGAAAATATAATCAGGAAAATCTATACAAGTGCAGATCTCAATTGACATCCGTCAAATGAAAAAGCGAAAAAGACTCTGCGAGAAAAAATCCAAATCATTAAAACAATTAAAGGAGATTTAGAAGATTTTGAGAACGGGGGCAGATATAGTCCCCGAAATGTCAAGCAAAAACTATATAGAAAAGTATCTTTTAAAGAAAATTCAGAAAACGACAAGTTATTGACAAATTGAATCATTTTTCTATAGGAAATATAATTTGGTGAACGCAATAACTTATCGGGGTGAACTAATTAGTTTGCCCTTTCCGCACTTGTATAGATTTTCCTGATTATATTTTCATTTTCAGACTGTGGAAGGTTACCCAAAAAACATGTCAAGAAACGTTGTTCCTCCACAAAAAACCACATCCATTCAATACTAACGAGAGGAAGTTAAAAAAATACAACTTAATTGTTCACTTCTAAGAAATAATATGGAAAAGATGTGGTGAAGGCCGTGTCTTTAATTTTTAATGATAAACTGATGCTTACAGAATGGGCAGTTGAATGGAACATTTGTTTTTGAATTTCCAAAGAACAAGCTGTGGTTGTATTTGTGGATTATATTCTTAAAGATTACCAGAAAAATGTGTAGTATATGAAAGAAGCTCGTGGAAAAAGGCTACGGCTTTCAGAAGTGATTTAACTTTTCTCTTCTGCTTCTTTCTTACATGTTAGATGTCTGCCATTGAAGGTGTTCAGGTGAATATCCGTTTCCTTCAGCCAAAACTTAAGGAATTGTGAGAAAATCTATGCTGATAATTATAGCGTTCTTTGCCAGATGGAAAAGTGACAAGACTCTGATATTGACGACAATATTAGTGAAATTGTTTAGTTTCAAATCTTGAAGGATAATTAGGAGCCATCAATGGTGAGCTAATTAATATGAAAATCGGAGATTATTATTGAGGTCACTCAGATGGTGTATCAGAGATACTTTGGGTATCCTAAAAATTGTATCATTTACAAACCTCCAGATTTTTCAGTATGTATCTGATTTTGTCGACCGATTGAAAAGAAATGTAGTGGATATATTGACAAGTTCTGACGAAGTACTATGTCTGGGTGGTTTCAATACAAGTAGTGATGGGACCGACTCGAATTATCTATTCATCGTTTACGTTAATCAACCTGATTTTGCCGACGAATACATAGTCCGAAATGTATCGGTTATCAACGTCTAGGGAGTTGAACATCAGCTTCGAAGTGAAATAGCCCAATTTCAAAATCATACCCAACTTCGAATCTTTAAAACATAATTTCAACTCATTCACTCCATTAATAACATAGATGATAAGGTAAAATTTGTTAGTAGAATATTATTAGTTTATTCAATATTCATCATGCACCATTCAGAGAACTTATATTAATTGAGAAGTACGCTCCATGCATTACGGATTCCTGGTGTTGAACTTTCAATTCTCTGCGGAATGGAACACCTAGTCCATGGAAAAAAGCTCATTTCGATTATTACAATTCGCTAAGAAATCTTATCATGTTCATATATAGAAGCATACATTCTGACTTGTCCGGAAACGTTATATTTGCGAGATTGCTCTGCTGATAATAACGATGATATCTTGAAGTAGCTAAGATTTGTGTAACAGTATTGGTTCTCCTGGATTTCAGTAAATCTTTTGAGAAGTCGAGTCACAGGAAGTTGTCTGCTACCTACATTTCATAGGACTGAATCCGGTTGCATCAATATTTTTTTCAGATAAGTGGAAATATGATCAATATCATTCTCTTGTCTGGATGATTCACCAGTGAAATACAGATATATTTTATCATTTTTACTGTGGAGAATAATTTGCTATTTCTGCTCACAATTTCCCAATCGTGGCTACTAAAATTTTTACCTGTGCATTCAGACATTTGAAGAGTGAAAGTAATCAAGCTTAATGTTTTAATAACGATAGTGGTGAAATATAATTGATTTCAAATTATTTATAAATCCAACCTTGGCACTGTCTAATGAAGGAATAATGTCATTCATGGAACCTGGCGAGGACTCTTTTAGATTGAGATCAATCAATTTCTAGAAAATATTCTAGGTGAATAAACGATGTTTATCAATGGCATGGCCTATTTTCAGTATGAGCCGAGGTATGAGCTATGTATCTCACATAAATAAGAATTTCTGATTCATAAATATTTTCATCTGAATATGAATCAAGTAATGACTGAACGTTGCTAGGTATGACTCAAACAACAATAGATCATTCATTTTCTACGACCAAAACTAGCATATGAATCAATTTCCATAGGGTTGACTAATCCATACATCTTTATCATGAAATCTTCATTGAATATGTAGAAGTAATTGTGATTTCTTCTCAATTTATGAATGATAAAGGAGGTCTCCTCAAATAAATTGGATTGATTGAAGAGCAGAGACAAATATTTCTGCTAGTGATCTTATAGGAGTTCCACATCAAACACTGAATGCATTGATGAAAAAAAATATTCTAGGATTCATTTTCGTATGAAAAACTCTCAATGGTTTGAAAAATGAGATATAAGTTCAGTTCTCATTTGAAATGGAAAATATTTATGTGGGAGTAGATTTGGATTTTTTTGGGCTTCAGATCCATGTGCAGAAACTGTTTCATGAAGTTGATTATATCGATGAACTTTTATGCGTTTTCTTTGGAGAATGTGTTGAACATCTCAAGATCTCTGTCGATTGATTGAATACAATGAAATTATAAATATGCAAGGTTTTATGATGTGAAGGTGAAAAATATTTTACAAATTTAGAAAGAATAACATTTAGGATAAAGTGAATATTTCTAGCATAGGAAGCTCAGACATAAAAGACTCAGATGAATAAATGAACCACGTGGATATTCAACCATTTACTTTTCCTCGACTGGACTAACCATACATTACCAGTTATTCAGTATTGTCGATTATCGTAATCAAACCCAAACATTGTTCGAAAGTAAGTGGTCGACATATCTCGGTCATCGATTACTCAGACGTTTTAGAAATCCACAAATTGCGAAATCTTGCCATGAAACAAAACACAAAGACGAACCACCGCTCGCACGTATCACAAATTTCACTTCTACGTAGAAACTATGACTTACTTTATTTTCTTCGTTCTCCTTATAGTTTTCTTCACTCGCGACCGCGCTCTGCTTTTGAAATCCACCGCCCGATCGTATCTTGTTTCGCTACTTCGTGCAGTCAGCGCCAACTGCGAATGAAGACTCGGGAAACGTCACACCTGATCGAGTAGTCAGGTATGTGGACTTCCCCTACCCCGCGCCTTTCTTCTCATTACTTTTGCATTGCGTTACGTTGGCGTTGTTAAGGTCGCGCACGCACCATACAGTGGATATACATGACTTATTACTAGGAAACTTTTTGAATGTTAAATTTAAAACTATATACTATATTCATTTACCCTCGAAGCACAAATATTAACAATTCGGCTTGTTTAACAAATATCAGGATTCCTATGAAAACTCTTTATTTTAACAAAAACATAATAGACCGTGGGCTAGTGACAGATTTTGAGATACGATTTTACTCAATATGCCTTTTAGAGAACAATATTGTCCGTATAACCTCATGATAATAATGCATGAATCAATGAGTCGTCATCTTCATATTAAAAAATTATTCGTTATTTGTTCAATAATTATGTATTTCGATATGATTTTAATCATTCTATTTTCATACAGTTTATGGTGACGTATGATTTACATGAAATTGACATATCGTTTGAGAGAGTAAAAACTATAGGCATACTGAGAAAAACATTACAAAATATAAAAATCTGCTTGCGTTTTTAAGCAGTATACTCTTCTATTTCTATGATAATCATGGTCCAAAGTTGTTGGAAATATCAAATAATAATAATAATAATTTATTTGCCTTATAAGACTAGTTACATAAATGTATGAAAAAAATGTATATATATATATATATATATACATAAAATGGCAAATAAATTGCAGCAACCACCAAAGGAAAGTCCTTGAAATGAATTAATTGATAAAATGCCTTTTTAAAAACAAGCTTCCTTTCAAATGCGCTAAAAGAAAAAATAATTACTAATCACAGAGATCGTCCGCCATTTCGGAGCCGGGATTTTGGTTTCATGAATTTTGTTAACAAATTAATGTTACTTGACCCCAAAAACCCCACATAACAATCACAAAACTCGTCCACCATATTGGGGCCGCCATCTCAAATTTAATAATTTTGTCCAAAATATTCATTAACTCCGTCCCCAAACACCCCTCCATACCAATTTTGATTCAAATCGTACCATAAACAAAAATCTCATCAACCATATTGGAGCTGCCATTTTGTTTTTTTCCGTAGAGCATTGGCACCGGAATCATGAACACCTGCCAAATTTCAAGGTAGTCGGATGACTGGGAATCAAAATACACTTGCAAGATTTGTACTAAACATGCATAGATACATACATACAAGTGTGAAGGTAAATAAAAGCTTATGAAATAATTGATAAACAAACTTTTCAATGACAAGCTTCTATTCAAATGCACTTAAAAGTTAAGAATAATTGCTTTGGATGTGTGACGTAGGTTATTTCACGAGTTATAGATTCAAAAGCTTGTCGCGCAAATTTTTCAGTTCGAATAAAAAAAGCGACAAGCTTTTGAATCTATAACTCACGAAATAACCTACGTCACACACCCAAAACAATAATTTTGTACTTTTTAGTGCATTTGAATAAAAGGTTGTCTTTAAAAAGTTTTTTCAATAATTATTTCAATTTGTGCTTTTTAGTACTTGAGTAAGACTTAATCTATGCATTTTTGTTGAAGCATCGTTATTATGAGGCTTTTTTTTCCTGATTTGAGCTATCTAGTCTTTCAATGCTATCTAGTGTTTCTTCTCTAACAAAAATTTAATAATGCATTGTCATCAGAATTATGAACACCTGCCAAATTTCAGCTCAATCGGATGTCCGCAAGTGCTCCAAAAATGGATTACAAATTGTGAACCGGAAAGAATGACAGAACGAATGACAGAATGAATGACAAACGAACGAAGCAAGTTGAATAAAATCTTGTAAAAAAGGATACAAATATAGATAAAACCGGTGTGATATAAACGTGAAAATGTTTGTGATTCAAGCCTTATAGGTACTTTTTCAACCGACGAAACCAAAAAGGAGTAGGTTCTCTAGTCGACGCGTATATTTTTTTTACATTTTTTTTATGTATGATCACCCAAAACTTTTTACTTAGGCGTCCGATTCCGATAATTATTTCAATGGATAGGGTGTACTTCGTTGGTCCCATTTGAATTTGAGAGATGAAATCCACCCCTAAGGCTAGCAAAATGAAGGATATTGATCACTCACCCTCTGAATTCTGGTCCGTTAACCGATTCTATCAGGCATAACTTTGTACTGGGATCTTCGATTTGGATGATTCTTTTTTCATCAGATAGGGTATACATCATAGTTGATCAAATTTGGATTTTGAATGGAATTATCCACCCTTACGGGTAAAAAAATAGGGGATAATTGATTTTTTTTCACTTGTGAACATTGGCACACATATGTAGTTGACAATGACAGATCGCTAGTGTCATTATCACAAATCATTATATTCTATGGGAGGATGGAATGATATACGAAGTAATGAAGTAAACTAACCAGAACAACAAAAATAATTTATATTACAACAAATAGTAAAAGTAGATAATCATATTATTTAACTGGTAATAGTTGAAGTAAGGTGGGTAAGTAAGAATTTTGGAAGTAATCAAAAAACAAGCAGTTAGTAATCAGTAGATTTCAGCCACGAAAAATTGAATAATAAAAACTTTTTAACAAAAAATTAAACCGACGAAATACGGAACTGAAAAGTAAAAATAAAATAAACCTTCTAAGTCACAATAACTGAGCTCCTAAACTAATGTAAGTTACTAATTTTGAGTCGGCGCCAAACGAACAATCACAAAGATCATTAAATTACTTCAAAAAAATTATCAGAATGTCAACGCCCAACTCGATGCCATCACTTCACGTCTTACCTAATTCATTTGCTTGTTTGTTTGGCGCCGACTCAAAATTAGTTACTTACATTAGTTTGGGAGCTTAGTTATTGTGACTAAGAAGGTTTATTTTATTTTTTACTTTTCAGTTCCGTATTTCGTCGGTTTAATTTTTTGTTAAGAAGTTTTTATGGTTCTTATGATTATCATGGTAGGGTACGTAGGTGGAATAACGAATGACAAGGGACCAACGCGGCAATGTCGGAAAATCGAAATAGTATGAAAGTTTTATTACATTTTTCAATATGATAAACCCTCACAACTTGTATGCCATTTTTATTTTAACAAAGTGAATTACTTACATTAATTTTGAACCAAGAGGCATGCTGATTGAAAACACGGATGTTTTTTCATAATTGTGCAACATTTAAAAAATAATATATGGAAACCTTGCACAACTTGTATGCCGTTTCTCATTTCACCTACATATACCATGGTTATAATGAAAACAGAAAAGCATACTGGTTAAAAACATGTTTTTTCATCTATTTTGCAACTACATTTTGATTTTTTAATATAACGAACCCGCACAACTCGTATGCCATATTACATATCAACAATTCTGGAGACGAACTTAATATCAAAACAAATTTTGTGCTGATTAAAATCACGGAATATCATTCCATAACTGTTCAGAATGTTTGCGAAGTAAAAAGTACTTGGGCATACGCAATCGGTATGCCATCTTTTTTAAACAGTTTCATAACAAGAACTTGTATACTTATCAGTGAAAGCCGAATATTTCCTTATTCAAATACAAGTTCACGTGACCATACCAGACATTCTTCGGGCCCATCCTAACGGTATGCCAATGATTTTCCGAAGAATATTTGTTCATCACAAAAACTTGGCAGCCTGATTGAAATCGTACCGAAACAAATAATTTTCGAACAAATGAAGAATTATTTTTCAGTATGAATAACCCAGGACGACTCTTTGATTCACGCATTATCATCAGGAAGATATCCGGACAATATTGTCCTCTGAAAGGCATACTGAGTAAAATCGTATCTCAAAATCTGTCACTATCCCACGGTCTATAAGCTTGCTGAATCAATCGATGATTATTAAATTTAACCTATATATATATATATATATATATATATATATATATATTTTAAAATTTTTTCGCTCCGCGTTGGTAGCCAAATGTTATGAAATATTAATAGCTTTTAAATAATAATTGTTGTTAATTTTTCTTTTTTCACGTTATTGTTATTGCCCCACAAATATTTTCTCACTGTATAAATATTTTGATTTCGATTTTGATATACTTCTTATTCTTATATAGGCAATTCAGCTCCGCGATGGAAGCCAATTGTTATATGATAATAGCTAATTGTTATAAAATATCAATTACTGAATATTGCCAAATTGTTATGAAATAATAATTGCCAGCTAACGTTACTGTTTTCTCGCCACGCTGCTGCCAATTGTTATTACCCTTTCTTACCACGACTAATCTCAGTTGGTACGCCTTCGCCTCAGGAGTCGGTATTGGCAATAGAGCCACTGCCTGTCTTGGTGTCACTTGAACTATTTCAGTTCAGTGTTTATATGTGAAATATTAGCATATCATTGTGGAAAATAAACCGGAAATTATCAAAAAAAATTATTTCCTTTATTCAGGAAAACTTATATTAACCTGGCCTGCGATAGATAACTTAAAACTATGGTCAATTGACAAATTTTCATAGAAAATAATGAAAAACAGTGTTGGATATTGTATATAACCTCACTTTTTCTTTTGGGTTGGAAGAATTCTTTTATAGTTCAATGCCAAAATAAATAGAGTTCTTCAGATATACGAGTTACGTTGCAAAGTGATTCAGTTTGTGATGTGCACTGAAAGAGTTTATACCTGGAACTGGAATGTCGCTGATGCAATACCTGGCATAATCCGAATTCCTGTTTCATCCACTCCTCTCAGGAACTCACCATTTCAAAAGGAACCATCCAAAATCCATGAAATCAGCTTGGACAAGTTTTCATGTGGAGAACCAAAAAGGTAATCTTCTTTTATCCTTGTTTATTTTGTGTCGAAATTATTCAGAAGTTGAATTGGTTTGTTATTTTTGGCAAACTACTTTGTCATTCGTGAAAATATTCAATTTACTTCTTTCTCAAATTTTGTACCTGGCTTCGTTCTAAAAATTTTTTCAAATTCCTCTCGCTTTGTTTTTCTTTTTTCTGGATACCATTTCTGGTTTGTCCATTTTATTTGAATTTTCCAACTCGCGCACTTTCTTCTCGCACTTTGAATAATTTGGTGTTATTTGAGAAAACTTATGAACTAATATATTTTACATTTGTTATAAACTAAATAAAATATTCGATGATAATTATCTTTGAAGTTTCTCAGTTCTTACTTTTCCACAATTTCAAATCTTTTATCTCAGCATCTCTGTTCCCTGATTGGCTATTGTCATCAAGAAGTTTCTTGTTCTCCCATTGGCTATTTTTAGTTAGATACAATTTCATATACTGTATGTTTCAAGCTTATGATTTTGTTGATCACATTCAATTCAGAATGATTTTGTAAATCTAGACTTTTTTTGTTGTATTTTTGTTGTATCATTTTGACAATGTATGAAAATGATTGCATTATAGTATTTGCATATTTTTACCTATCAATATTATACAGAGGCAAAGGAAATAAATCTCAAAAAAATCACCTCTCTATTTCTCATGAACTACTAACTATTAAATATTTATTATTTTTGTGTTTTTTTTTTACTTATTTCTTTTTCATCTTTTAAATATATTATTTGTCTTTTCTAACATAACAACATATATATATATATATATATATATATATATATATATATATATATATATATATATATATATACCGTATGACACAGATTCATGTTACACCCCCCTTTTCTCCTTTGTTTCTCCAGTTATATTTCTGAAATTTGAAACATTGAATATGCTCAGTAGACGACACTTATTGACATATTTGGAATTAAAAACAACATTCAGAATTTCTGTTGGACTTCGGCTGGGTTCTTCAATTTGTGTCCGTCACAATTGCAAATGTGGTGCTGAAGTAGATGAATCTGGGGTTCATGGTTTGAGTTGCAAATTTAGCGCTGGTCGTAGGTCCCGCCATGATGCAGTCAATGACTTGATGAAGAGAGCTTTGGTAACTGCCAAAATTCCAGCTATCTTAGAGCCATCAGGTGTCAGTCGTGATGATGGAAACCGACCAGATGGAATGACATTAATTCCTTGGAAATTTGGTAAACCAGTGGTATGGGATTTTACTTGTATGGACACTATGGCCACATCACACTTGAACTCAACCTCCATTCGCAAGGGTGCAGCTGCAGAAAATGGAGAGAAAGTTAAGATAAAGAAATATCAAAACCTGAGAAATCTCTACATTTTCTACCCTGTAGCTATTGAAACCTACGGAGTATTTGGCCTCCAAGAAACAGAATTTATTGAAGAGATTGGTAGAAAATTTTTCCAAGTGACCAATGATAGGAGATCCACCAGCTTTCTCCTTCAACGCATCAGCATCGCCATTCAAAGAGGTAATGCAGCTTCGGTGTTGGGAACCATTCCAGTTGGACGTCATTCGGATGAATTTTTCTACAATCCCCATTCTAAAAAGAATATATCTCAATATAGCTCGATATCCAATAGTGAAAGTTCGTCAATTCTGGGTTCTATTACCGCTACTCAACGTTTGGATGATATATTCATTCGTCCACAAAGAATTAACATGTCAAGAAGTATCCATAAGTCTAATATTCGGAGCCAAATACCTGAAAAGTATAATTTGGATTCATCCACCTCCAAAAAAATTACGCGATCTGCCATATCTTTACCCAACTCGATTTCAAGCAGCCTCCAATCGAGTTCCAATGATAGAGAAAATCATCGCATAAGAGACTATTCCTTTGAAGATAGCAGTAGCGGTGAGCGCATCCTCCTCAGTTATAACTCCATGAAACCACTTGTGCTTGGAAGCTCCAAAACTCTCGGTCTTAATGGTTTGAAAAACATTGGCAATACTTGCTTTTTGAATAGCGCAATACAATGTTAATCGAATACCAGATGGTTGCTCGAGTATCTGAGAAAAAACGAACATTTGAAGGATATCAACACAAGCATATCAAGTATGGAGGGTTCTTTGATAAAAGCATTTGAAGGAGTGGTAAAAGAACTTTGGTCAGGAGATTCGTCTGATGTGGTGGTTAACACTGTTTCTTCGAAAAACCAGATACGAAATTTGCACCTTGTTTTATGGGTGACGCTCAACAGGATGCCAATGAATTTTTCAGATATTTATTGGAAGGTCTTCATGAAGATGTAAACAGAGTAAGAGAAAGGCCTAAACCTACGTTCATAGAAATCGATGAAAATTTGAGCGATGATGAAAAGGCAAAAGAGTCTTGGTCAAGATATCTTAGAATGGACAACTCAAAAATTGTCGATAACTTTGTTGGTCAACTAAAATCATCGTTGAAATGTAATTTCTGTGGCCATTGTTCTGTCACTTTTGACCCATTCTGGGACCTTTCACTCCCTATTCCACAGATTACTGGCAAGCTCAGTCTGTCACAATGTTTAGACTCGTTTACTAGGGAAGAAATTTTGGATGATGACGAAAAACCCACTTGTTTTAAATGTAAGGAGAGGAGAAAATGCACGAAGTCGTTATCTATACTTAAATTCCCCAAAATTTTATTAATCACTTGAAAAGATTTTCGCAGAAGGATAGATTCAGAGGAAAATTAAATGTCTCCATTGACTTTCCTCTCGATGGATTAGATATGAATATTTATGCAGTAGATAACGCAGCTCCGTGTCGCTACAACTTGTATGCTGTATCCAACCATAGCGGAACAACTCTTAACGGACACTACACGGCTTACTGTAGGCACCCTTACGCAGGCACATGGCACGAGTACAATGACTCGAGAGTATCACCGCTATCACCAAAATCCATTGTGAGTGGAGGAGCATACGTCCTCTTCTATGATCAAGAGGACACCGAATCACAGCTTTGAAAGGGGCAGTTTATTTATTTACATTATATATTATCTCTGTTGTATATTAGGATATACCTATTTTACCAATAAGTATCTAGTATATTATACCCGAATTAAATATCTGCTACCGATTAAAAAAAATAAAAAATTACAAAATTGACATCAACTTTCGATTCTCAAATGGGATACCCTGTATATCATTACATTTTTGAAATCTTCGTAATTATATGAATCCAAAGAAAACCCATTCAATTTCTCGATATAGAGAGTCATGAACTCCCTAGAATTATTCCAAATAATCAAAATAATGCTACACTATCGCATTTTCGATTGAAATAGTATTGTGGTTCGAAATTCAAGAAGGTAAAACAAAACGATTTTTTCACTCGAAACTCCATTTTTCAAATGGTACCAACATGGTACTCTGGCGTCATTCGAAAGTACCATCGTTATCATCCATATCAACTCTTTCAACTATTATTTATCAAGGTGACTATGGAACACAAATCACATTTTGACGTTTCGATGATCTGTAATTGTCAGTTAGTCACTGACTACATTATTGAATTGATCGCATTGATTATAGAAATAAGTTTAGAATGCCACCAGTTTATAGCAGAAAAAGTAGATATGCTGTTAATTTATGGGGAATGTCGGCAAAATGCAGTTGTTGCTCAACAGCCGAACTCTAAAAGATACCCCGAAGGACAATGTCCGGCTCAAAATTACTTCAAGCGTCTTGAAGAGTAGTTCAGAAGAGAGCCTGATAATAATGTTAGTAATGAACATTAGTATATTGAAGTATAAGTGGATAAAAAGGGCTTTAAAACACGCGCGATTTTTCGAGCACGACGGCGCAGCCGGAGTGCTCGAAATAGAGCAAGTGTTTTTAAGACCAGTTATCCACGAATACTTTACGTTATTTTTTTTTATTGGTGTACTTTGAAATAATATATACTGGTATTATTACTACAAAAAATAGAAATAAGAACTAATAATGCAAGAAGGTTGAATTCGTGATGTGACATCAGTATACCATTCGTTGTCATGGAAATGAGAAAAACATTCATTTGCAATTTGTTACCAAAGATCAATATTTGTTGTCACCAGAGCTCAAAACTGAATTATTCTAATATCGATTTTTTGAATAGTGAGGCAGAATCGCGGTTAATACCGTGAAAATCCAGTGATATATATAAAATAGAATATGAAAAGTTCATCAAATGGATGGAGGAGCACATATAAATGAACGAATTGTGAGTAATATTTTATATGACATTACAAGGTACTCCTGTCAGATCAATAATCAAAAATTTGTCATTTAGACTTCACGTTTCTCGATTTGTTGATGTTGTCATGGTTACCTTTAAAAAACGCGCGTTTTTTAAAGTTCGATTTAAACACGCTGAGGCGTGCTTTAAATGGGTAAAAAGGGGCACCAATATTGTTTCTGAAGATATGGAGATAAATCGAGTGGAAATCGATGAAACAGCATCTCTTAGGGAGATCGCTTCCGAGTTGGATACCAGTCATGAAAGTGTCAGAACAATTTTGAATCGTTTATTTGGAGAGTTATGCAATGAAAAACATGAAATTCACAGAATTTATTGTGAACATTCCCCTTATGACATAGCAAACCGCAATTTTTTCGTGGGAAAGGTATACCAACTGCCCTCAGTGAGTGTTCATATTCTTTCATTTGGTTCAAGACTTGTTTGATTTGTTGAACATGTAATGCAGATGTAAAATCTGAACTTCTGAGCAACAAACAGGAATTCAGTCAGGGAGCTGATAATTTGAAAGAAGAAAACAAGGAACTCAAGAAAGCAGTGAAAAAAACAAAAGACATAGAGGAAGAGAAAAACAGAAAGATTAGAATTATTATATAAATGATGTTTTATAGTGGCAAGAAAGGGAAGAATTCTGAAGGAAAACGGCAGAACACTCCATTTTTGTTTTATATTTTCTTTAATACATGTTTTTTAATACATGTTTGATTTAAAATCTACTCCTATTGTAAAACAGGTTCAGTATCAGTAATAGTATATTAAAATTTTGCATGAAGGTTGCATTTCAGGGTTAGGTTCGTACTGAAGGATTTTCCAAAATTTGAATAGGTAGTGGATGAAACCACCCCTGGATACCTGAATGGTTTTTATCACATTTATTCTGTGCAGTTCATCCATGGTACAAACATTATTATTTACTCCAGGAGAATTGTGTATTTGCAGTTGTAGAATATAATAATGAATTGAAATTCTCCATAGACAAACTGTAAGTTGTACTGAATCATTCATTCGGAGAGTTATGCAGTAAAAATCTCAAAATGCATAGAATTTATGGTGAACATTACCTTTATGACATACCAAACTGCAGTTTTTTCGTGGGAGACTGTTCAGATTCTTTTATTTGGTTCAAGACTTGTTTGATATAAAATCTGAACAAACAGAATTCAGGAGGGAGTTGATAATTTGAACGAAGAAAACAAGGAACACAAGGAAGAAGTATAGAGAAAGAAATGACACAGAGAAAGAGAAAACGGAAAGATTAAAATTATTATATAAATAATGTTCAACAGTGGGAAGGAAAGGAAAAAATGAACTGGAAGATATACAGAAAATAGATAATTTTATCAATAGTATATGTGGTGTGCCTCGCACATTACTGCCGAATTGGGCAGAAGAAAGAAGAAAAACCACGACCAGTTCTGGAAAAACTCATATACCAAAAACGATTAGGAGCATTAGTTGAAAAGCTATAAAATTCACGAGAAACTGATATATCATTTACTGAAGATTATATTTGGAAAGTAAAATATTGTATAAACATCCAAAAATGCAAAACATCATAACTTGGAAGCCAAAATTAAGAAAAATAATCTGGCTCTGGAGAGATTACTCGATACTACCGAGGAATAAAAGAATGGCCTAGAACCAGATACTTCATCTCAAAGAACTACTAGACAAAGGGAAATTACTTAACTAGGTTTACACAATAACGTTTTCCCTTCTGTACATCCGTTGTTCGTGGCTTTCAATTTGTCACCATAATTTTTATATTTGTTTTTTTTACTTCACCATTTTTAATATAATTATCATATGCATATAATTTTTATTGAAATATTCAACTTTCGACGAAAAGTTACCTAATGGATACTTAAACTAGAAATTATGAAGCGAAAACATTTAATACAGGGTGTTAAAAACTGCCAAGCCTAAGCCTATCAATTACCCGATCAAAGTATTATTTTCCCTATGTATTTAATAATAATTGAGCGGAATATTTGATACAAAATGAAATACAGAAATTCAAATTTTGTGTTATTTTCGTTGATATTGAATAATCATTGTGAACAATTCATTAGAATAGACTTGAATCTACCCCAATATACTGGCAAAAAACGTATTTTTCCAGAATTAATACACATACGAGAGAGGAACGAGACTCTACATGATGCCTGGACCACATTTTTCTTGACACTATCAATTCCATGGACGCATTAGCCCAATAGTATTGAAAACAAAAATTAACAATCATGATACAATAATTCTTCAATATATAACTTCTGAATAATACGAAAAAACAACTAAAAATATTTTCAAAATATTCGTTGATTATAGCATTGAAAAATCTGTTATAATGAAAATGTAGGAATGCTGAAATCTTTATATATGAATTGAAAAGCTCAAGGGAGGATTGTAGTAAATATGTTAGAATTGAAAATAACCAGAAAAATAAAGAACTCGTAAAATCACCAAAATGAAATTGTACATAAAAGCTAAATGGCATCCAACCATCATTCAATCCTGTAAAGAATGCAAGAAACATAAGAACACAGTAGAGAAATCAATCATAACAAAAGAGCTGTAGAAATGTTCCAAAAATATTTAAAATATAGGTCATGGGAACAAAATCAAAGCTATACTTGAGAGTAACAACTCAATTGCAAATGATGCTATGGAAATTGCAGAAGTTTTTTCAGAATATTACAGGCCCATTGGTGAAAATATAGAACAGCGTTTTCCAATAATACCCCAAGTGTTACATTACCACATATTATTGAAAATGACATTCCAAAACTAATACAACATTTCAACTACAAATATCTAACTATTCGAGAAAACAACACACCTGCCATACACTATAGTTATTCTTGCAATCTTTCATCATATAATAAACTTGTCATGGGATCTCCAAATTAAGCCTGATATGACAAATAAAGAAATTCACTTCTGCAATCACACCTCGTATATGCAATTTTCGCATGCTGATTCATTCAAAAAAGAACATTGCCGATAATGTCAAATACAACTACACATTCGATACTGGCTTAACAGAAATGAACTCATCATTCATAAAATCAGTGCAACAATCAGACAACGATGTCATCTGTTTTTGGGACGCAATGTATATGCCTGCATACCCATTTCTATCATTTTATTGGAATCCTTACCTCTTTTCAAGAAATACTTCGAAAATGGAGTTTTTGAACAATCACGACTATAAATTCACAGACGTATTATTGACAAATAACCTGAAAGTTCTTATATAAGCCCAAAAATATTTTTTTCGACAACCGTCCGGGATGTACCCACTTCCCAGGCGCTTTTTCTTTGAGTCCGGGAAAAATCACCTCGTTGTTGTCATTATAAATATGGAAATCTTGGTAGGTATGGTTTTGACAAATGCAGTTGAAATAACGGCTGACAGTTCATATAAAATCAGTTTTCAAAAATTTGCATGTTTTTTTATCGCGATTCGCAATAAAATATGGAAAGCAGCAGCGATAGTGACTTTGAAAATGTGCCTTGGGAAATTAATATAAATATATATATATACATGCCCGAAAATAGTTTTTTCGGACTCACAGACTTCCAGGACTCGCCTACGGCTCGTCCTAGAATTTTGTCTATTCGTCCAAAAAAACCCTATTTTCCGGACTTGTTACGTCAATTACTATTGATTTTTTCCATTTACCCTAGGTTGAGATATCGGTTTGAAAAGTTTAGTCAGTGTATCGTCTCGTTCGTTTTTTCCAAGTTTTAGGGCTAGGTACCTTTTTCTTATACTTCGTCGCATTTCTGCCGCTTTTCGTTCGCGCATGGCTTTAACAACCTTCTCGTCCGACATCTCGATGTTGAATGACGTGAAGCGTCACGCAACTATACTTTTATATACATGTCAAAGTTTTTGCGGTACCTGCCATTGTTCAAGTCAAAGTCCTTGACTATGACGAGAGCATCGTATTGGCTTTGAGACCAACATTCCGAACACAGCTTTTTGAATTGTTCGAAAGTCATGTCGGGGGAAACGTGTTCATCGAAAACGTGTCGCAAGTTGTTTGAAGAGCGCAATCATATTGAATTGTCACGTATGAGCTGTTTGGGTACTTTCGAATAAGTCTGACAGAGATAGATGGCATCGATGTGTTTGTGCCTGCACATTGAGAAATATTCGCGAATTTTCTGCTGTCCATCACAGGCCACATCGTCAAAGATGAATATAGAGTGAGACCGAGCATCTTCCATAGAGATTATTTCATCGTTGTCTCTGTATGGGAAATAGCCCACATCTTCTACACCGCTCAGCACTTCTTCTAGGAATTGATACTTGGGCTGGTACAAGGATTTCGAATAGACGTAGATATTTGCGAATTTGGGGCCATTGTCATTCGCCAACAACGACATCACAAGGTTCGTTTTTCCTGATCCGCTAGGACCACAGATAACAGCTCGAAAGGAATTTGGCAATAGGCTACCATGTTTACTTCCCCCTCCATCACCACCGCCCCCTCTATGCCCCACATCATAAACGTCAAAGTTCTCGATGGGAAGCGTGTGCTCTTGCTGTTTTGATTGCAATCTACAGGGTGGTCGTTATTTATAATCTCTTGGCTAGCTGTCCTTATCAGTACTGCCCCCCTTCTTTGGACTCCATTTCCTCTTCTGTGGAAACAATTTGGAAATTATATTCTTGTATTTCCATGACTTATTGGCATTGATGTTTCCATCGGATCTTTTGTGTGCATTGGTGAGCACCAGAATCAATTTGTAGTTTAGAATATCCTGTTCGGTGAAATTTGAGGGCTGCTTTTAGTTAGAAGTTCTTTCAACCCGTCGGTCAGTTCATAGGTATCTCGACCCAGTTTTAAGGTATTATCTTCAACTGCTATAGGTTCCGTACCCATGAATAATTTCAATCCGTTCAGATGGATGCCATAACAGTCGGAATCAGGTAGCCGGGACATGTTCACCCTTCGACGTCTAAACTGCAACTGACACTCGCTGCCGCATCAGTCATGTTTATAGGAATACCTGTTGGTGAACACCTGTTCGTGAACAGCTGTTCGTGAACACCTGTTCGTGAACACCTGTTCGTGAACACCTGTTCGTGAACACCTGTTCGTGAACACCTGTTCAACAGGGCACAACCACCCCATCGAACCTCAGCTGAAATCTATATAACTAGTGATGTCATCGCTGTGACGTCAGTCTTCATGTTGGTGTACGAGGGTGAAGGTGTGCTCAACAGTCTGATAAACAAGCTCCCGTTTGAAGCTCATCTCCTAGGTGGCTATCAGAATTGTGGACGTAAGTTTCATATACCTATAGTATTTCGGTGCCATCGAATACAATTTTTTATTTCGGTGCTCTCGAATGCATTTAATTATTATTATTATTATTATTATTATTATTATTACAGCTGGAACAAGGCTACAAGAACGGTTAGCACGAGGCGATCCCGGTATCAATCCATTGGACGTTGCTTGCAAACATCACGACATTGCTTATTCGCAGAGCAAATTGCTTGAAGATAGACACAAGGCGGATAAAGTGCTCGAAGATAGAGCTTGGGAACGAGTCAAAGCCAAAGATTCGGGTTTTGGAGAACGTGCGAACGCTCTCCTCGTCACCGGAGCCATGAAAGCTAAGAGAAATCTCGGTATGGGCATGCGCAGTAAGGCCTCATTCAAACGACATGTTATCGAAAAATCGCCAAGTCCCTGAAACCGTCCCCCACATTGAAACGGGCTGCATCTAATGCTCTGAAAGCGGCTCGAGTGGCCATCAAGAAATTGGGTGGAAAACGACGAGTCAAAGTACCCCGCATAATACCTTTCGAAGCAAAGTCAGGTGGTGTCCTACCACTGATACCGATATTCGCCGGTCTTAGTGCTTTGGGAGCACTGAGCGGCGGAGCATCAGCCATTGCCAAAACGGTCGTGGATGCTAAGAATGCACAGAAGAAAATGGAAGAGGATAAACGTCATCACAAGGCCATGGAATCCATAGGCAAGGGGTTGTACGTGAGGAAGAATGTCAAGGGTGGTTATGGACTCTTCTTGAAGAAATCAAAAAACTCCCAATAAAGCTACCCGATAGAGCGCTGTACGACATCGATATCGTGCGATATGCCAACCAATTGAAAATCCCGCACTTTCGAGGAGTGTTCATGCGCGACACCCTGCCATCTAGCGGTCCTCGAAAGAACGAATGTGCCATCGTCAACATGGACCTGTCACGAAACAGCGGTACTCATTGGGTAGCTTATAGAAAAACCAACGACGAAGTAGAGTACAGTGGACCCCCGATAATCCGGCCCCTGTCTAATCCGGCGCCCCCTGTAATCCGACATGACTTAGTCACAACTCGTACGCCGCGCCACCGCTATTGTGCTCGACGCGTATGCATTGTTTTACATACATACTTAGTTTGAATTTGACTACTAGTGATAGCGGTACGGCCTAGCGTGCGTTCATTGTTTACTATTTATTCATTGTGTATTAGGTGTAGTACCTAGTAATGTCGTCACAAACCCAGAAGCGAAAGCACAAAACGTTGACAATTAAAGAAAAATGTGATATTTTAGATCGCTTAAATCGCAATGAAACTTTCAGTAGTTTAGCAAGTGAATACGGCGTAGGCCGATCTACAATTTATGACGTTAAAAAAAAACACGAGAAGATTAAGAAGTTCGTGTCAACTACTGACTGCGGGCCAGGCAAGAGACAGACACTCAAGAAAGCTGAACATCCAGAAGTGGAAGAAGCTTTGTACATGTGGTTTCTTCAGGAAAGAAACAGGCATGCACCAATTTCGGGACCCATGTTGGCGATGAAAGCTAAGTTTTTTATAAGGAAATAACAAAAAGATGATTTTGTGGCCAGCAAAGGATGGCTAGAACGTTTTAAAAGTCGTCATGGCATACGTTTAATGACTATTACAGGAGAGAAACTTTCTAACGATGCCACCTGCATAGAGCCCTTTAAATTAAGATTTTTGCAAAAGGTGAACGATTTAAATCTTGACCCGTCACAGGTGTACAATGCAGACGAATCAGGGCTTTTTTGGCGTGTGATGCCTAACAAAACTTTCGTTTCTTGTAACGAAAAAGACGTACCTGGACGAAAAGTGAGTAAAGAGCGTGTAACCATACTACCATGTGCTAATGCTGCAGGTACACACGCGCTTAAGATGGTGGTCATTGGGAAATCTAATAAACCAAGGGCATTCAAAAACATTGATTTACCTGTACACTATTACGGACAAAAAAGTGCATGGATGACAAAAGACCTTTTCAAAAAGTGGTTTGATGAATGCTTCGTACCTGAAGTTAGAAAATGGTTAAAAGATCATAATTTTCCTCAAAAAGCGTTGTTGCTTCTTGATAACGCTCCCGGTCATCCGTCTGAAAAAGAACTGACAACTGAGGATAAATGCATCACTGCGATGTTTCTTCCGCCAAATTGCACTGCACTGATTCAACCAATGGACCAGAACATCATTCAGTTTGTTAAGCAAGACTATAAAAAAAAACTACTTTTGAGAGCCGTATCAAAAGACCAACCAATAGAAAAAACTTTAAAAGAATTTAATATGAAAGACTTGGTTTTTGCTCTTAGTCAGTCGTGGAGTGCGTTACCGTCATCAACTATTATATCGTCTTGGAAAAAGTTATGGCCAGATATAATCACCACTCCTAGCAACGATCCACAAATCAGTGTAACTTCGGAAGTTATAGAACAAGTCGCTACTGAAACACAGATAAGTCCGGAAGATTTGGAAGTCTGGTGCCGTGGAATGGATAAAGAAGAAAATGTTTGTCTTGAAATGTCTGACGAAGATATTATAAAAGAGGTTTCTAATAATACAACAAACGATCAGGAAGATAACGACGACGTGATTGCAACTGCTCCACAAGTCACAGATCAAGACGCAGTTAACGCTTTTGAGCTAGGTTTACAATGGGCTGAAGAGAATGGTACATCCTACAACGAACTTTTACTTTTGAGAAGACTGAGGGACAAAGCTCTGATCTCGCGTTATAACAACCTTTTGCATAGGTTATAAACAAAAAAAAATTGATGAATATTTCACTACATGATTTTGATTAATAATTCTTGATTATTTTGGTAGATATGTATGTGCATTTATGCTTAATTTTATAATAAAACGTAAGCTCTCAATTGTTATTTAATTTACTAAATTCGACTTACATAAATTAAGTCTGATTTGTACTTCAAAGTACATACATATGTACGTATAATATATAGATTCTTGTCATTAGATATGTATGTGCATTTATGCTTAATTTTATAATAAAACGTAAGCTCTCAATTGTTATTTAATTTACTAAATTCGACTTACATAAATTAAGTCTGATTTGTACTTCAAAGTACATACATACATATGTACGTATAATATACATATAGATTCTTGTCATTAGATATGTAATTTGTCGGATTACAAGGTACTCTTTCGTAAAAAAATCCGGACTAT
This sequence comes from Gonioctena quinquepunctata, assembly GCA_018342105.1. NCBI lineage: Eukaryota > Metazoa > Arthropoda > Insecta > Coleoptera > Chrysomelidae > Gonioctena > Gonioctena quinquepunctata. Next base: position 55,303 of record JAFIRS010001812.1, on the reverse strand, counting down.
AGGGGTCTTAGGCAGTGCTCTATAATCCGACAAATTCGATAGTCCGACACTGCCCTGCATAATGTTTGCCGGATTACCGGGGGTCCACTGTATTTCGATTCGTTTGGGAATTTGAAACCGATGTTGGAATTGGTCAGATATTCGAATGGCGGTAGCAGCGGCAAAGTCAGGATTTTCTACAACAACCGTCAATATCAGACTTATGATGAAATAAATTGTGGTCATCTGTGTTTGAAATTTTTAATGTCTGAATAAATAATGTATGAATAAAAGTATGTGTATTTAAATGCTGCCACAGCAGCGGTGGTGTCATTCGTCATCATGTCGCTGTTGCTGAGAGTTAACAGTCACAATCACGTGTTCTCCTTTTGTCCTCGCATCCCTATCGAATTGAATGCGAAAAAAGAATATGAGTTGTCGATTCGATCTTTTCACTCGTACAATACCATACCGAACATTGAAAGGGTCGGAAATTCCGCTATTACGATAGATCTAACGTGTTGCGTACCATTGAATTTCCGCAAGGGTGTTATGAAATTGCCGATATTGAGGCGTTCATACAGAAAGAGATGGCGCTACCTGCGGAAGACCGCGAAGCCGCCTTCTCTCTCAAACCCAACAATAATACGTTAAAGTGTGAGATTTTCAGTAAATACTTTGCCATTTCATTCGTGGAGACGGATAGCATAGGCGTTACATTGGGATTTTCTCCGAGGGTGCTTCAACCGAACGAAATGCATTATTCCGATCTACCTGTAAACATTATAAAGGTGTCGACATTACGATTCGAGTGCAGTGTTACTTCGGGAGCCTTCGATGGTGACACGCCTGCGCACACGATCTATGAATTTCCCATAGCTTCCGACCCCGGTTACGCGATAGACGAAAAACCTTCGAATTTACTCTATCTACCTGTAATACCGCAACGTGAAATCCACAACATTACGGTGTTGGTGGTCGATCAAGACGGTAGGCCTGTGGATTTTCAAGGGGAAAAAAGTACTTTGGTTTTGGAACTCAGAGTCGCGAGAACCAAATGGGATTAATAATAGACAGTGGCAGCAGCAGCAGAGGCAGCGGTAGTAATAAAAGGGGGGCGAGTGACGTCACGACGTCATTATTGCAGAAACCTTCAAGCGAGCGGGTCGTGCAGCAGCAGTTAACCTCTTCGAATAAATCCTTTCTCCGTTCCATCGATTTAATATTGACTCATCAGAATGAACTTCAAAAGAAGAAGAGACAACGATGATGCTTCCATCTCAGCACCCATGTTCGATTTGTATCGGTCTCCGAAATTTGACGAGTCCATTCGTAAAGCCGAATACAGAACTTATACTCCGTTCGTGAAGGCATTCAATTGCAACGATATCGTGGAATTTTGCATCAATCAGGTGGACTCTTTTTGCCATGAGTTCATCTCTGCTACTGATTAAAGGTAGACTTGAATTAAATAATGGGGAGGTAACGTTACATTGGCCCCTAATGTGGGTGCTTTCCTTTTCGATTCTTGCACTTATAGCGAGAGTGCTCGGGAAATTGAATCGGTTCGAGATCCGGGAATTGTGAGTACCATTAGAGGTCTATTATCTTACGAACCTACGGATTCTCAGCATTTGGCTATAGGCGGTTGGAATTACCCCAATTTGCCTTTTTTGAATGAAGATGACAATTCTTTCAGTCTTCTCGTACCGCTCCGTCATATTCTCAATGTTTTCAACGATTATCCGCTGATTACGTGTGGACGTCAAACTCTACGATTTGTCAGAGCCGAAATGATAATGATTGTGTCATTATACGTGAGGCAGGTAATAATGCGGTGGGAACGACTACGGCTCGAATTGTGATTGATAGTATTGAATTGAAAGTCAAACACATTTTTCCTAATGCGGAAATAAATGAAAATTAATGAGGTCTATACAGACAGACAGACCGATAGTGAAACCGTTCCGAAAATGGGAATTGAACGAATTGCCTTCGATAACGCAAAATGCTCAACGTGAAATATGGTCGGTTAAGACGAGTACCAGTGTTGAAAGGCCACGCTATGTCATCGTGTGTTTCCAAACTAATGTACGAGATAACGTTTCCGTCGATCCTACCACCTTCCAACATGTCAACATTCAAAATATACGTTTGTCTTTGAACGGTGAATATTGGCCCAACGAACGTCTACACTTGAATTTCGCTAATAATCACTATACCGAAGCGCATTTCAACTATACGGAATTTCTCGGCAGCTATACGAATTCCATGAAAAAGTCTGCTCTTTTGGATTACCTCGGTTTCAAATATCGCGCCTTATTCGTCATTGATTGTTCAAAACAGGAAGAAACTATGAAATCCGGTACGGTTGACGTACGATTGGATATCGAATCGAGCGCGGATTCCCGATCGGACTCGTGTCTATTGCATCATCATTCACGATTGTATGATGGAATATCATCCCTCTCCGAAACGATGAGAAGCTTGACATAGATCGCTACGGCGCGGCGGTGGCGTTCATTCATCATCCAACCATCATGCGTATCGCATTCGTTGACATTCAAGCCTTCCAAGTCAATGGCATCTTCTATCCAAAGGAGGTGTCCATAATCGTCGGCAGTCAGCGACACAACTTTTTGTTCAAGACACCTGTGCCGTATACCAACCTGGATGCCCAAGACCGCCGCACCGTAAGATATTTGGAAAAATCGATGCATGGCATTCCATACGACACCGGCTACATAGCTTATGAAGACATGGATGACATCCTACTGAGACACCTATTCTACCAGGCTGATCGGATTTATGTGAGAGGGAACCAAAAATACGATTTCCTCAAGGAAAAATTGTTGGAAATGGGATTGTCGTACCAAGTGGATATCTACGATGTGGCCTTCTATGATTCAAGCCATTGGTCGACAGACAAGTTCGAGCCTACCCTGGACCACTGCCCTACCACAACACCGGGAAGTTCATGTGTGCCCAGAGGAACACCCAGTATCTTCACCAATGGCTGTGTACATATATTTTACCAAATTAAGTTTTCATTTAGAATTGTTTTTTTAGGAAATAAATATGTATGTGTGTATTTCAGTGTTTCTGTCCAACTCTCCTTTCCCCCTTTTTCTCTTTCAGGTGGGGTTGAGTTCCCAATTGAAATAAATAAAATTGAAAAAAAAGTTGAGAAAAAAAGTTGAAAAAAAAAGTTGAGAAAAAAAGTTTGAGAAAAAAAAGTTAAAAATACTTGAGAAAAAATAATAAAAATATGAGAAAAACAGTTGAAAATACTTGAGAAAAAAGTTGAAAATACTTGAGAAAATACTTGAGAAAAAAGTTGAGAAAAAAAACCAAGTTTGAAATGAAAAACAAAGAGGGGAAACCGTCAGAGGTATCTCTCTCTCTCACACCCACACACGGTATACGTGGCTCACGTCACGTACACCGTTTGTGAAATAAAAGTCAGGTTAGACTCTCTATTCATTTATTTTGATATTACATGACGATTCCAAGCTTCTTTTTACAGTTTTGAATAGGAATTTCGCCAAAGCAAAAAACATTATGGTTATAACAACACATGAGAGTACAAAAATCTTATATATTTCATGTTCCAAGGGTGGTAGTATTGGTGGTGGTGGTGGCGGCGTTGGTGACGTCATCGCTACTGCTGCCGTTGGAACCCTTTCTCCATGGCATCACTGTACTTGTAGAATCATTCATTTCAAACTTGAGCTGATATTTCTCGATTATGGTGTTGTTGTTATCATCCTCGAGGTGGGGTGGCAGGTCTGTGGTGAAGAATAACCTTCGAAGTCCTGCTGTTCGATTCATTGGAATCCAAGACTGATTGCCATCTTTGAAAGAAACCGCTACTCCTCGTACATCATCATCATACGGTATGTCTACGTATAAGATGGTGTTCAGAATCAAAGTCACTAGTATCATTTGAATCATATTTCGATGTTGATGGTTGTGTCGTGCAGAGATTCAACTTTTTCAATTTTCTTGTGACGTTTCGTTTCTCTTCATAAAACTGTAACTCTTCGTTCAGAGCTCTGACTTTTCGATGAAACTGTTCCAATTCCCGTTTATACTCCTCTGTCATCGACAACATAACCTCAACTGACGTCATTTCAACAAAAAACTCCAATATATACTTATTTCGTTCTTCTCCTCCTCCTCTAAACACTCTTTCGATCCACCCTGTATATTTGGTGACGTTTTGAAAGTTATCCGTCCTGCTTCCATGTCGCCGACAGTGCCTTAGTCCGCTTAGATACAAATACGGATAGTAATCATATGAATGAAGTTATCCCACGGTTCGAGCGTGCAGCTACATACTCTCTTATCTTGTTAATGTAAACAAACTCTTTCACAAAGGATGCCGCCGATATCTTATCTCAGTTAATGTAAACAAAGGATGCCGCCGATATCCGGTCGCTTAAATAAACAACTGATAAGAAGTGCTGACGTAGATAATATTCCTGCAAAGACTTGTCGGTTGAGTCATAGCCGCATCATCGCTGGCTCCTCCCACTTTCCAAAATGGCCGCCGCCATTCACTGATCACGTGACACTTCCGTCCGACCAATGCCGTTGACGGATATTGGTTGACACCCCATTTCAATATGCTGCTCGGCTATTGGATAGCGGCCGGCGGCTATCACCACTCCCACGACCTATCACAGCTCTCTCCACCCCCCTCTCAATCACACACTCCCATACACAACATGGCTGCCACCATTCCGACCAATCACAGGCCACTCATCCCCCCCACCCCTACCCACATACAACCACCCCCACCCCTCTCACCGCCATCTTTTTCACAAACCCCTCCCACAACATGGCTGCCGCCATCATCCCTACCCCCACCCGAAAACCACCCCCTCAACCGCTCGCCAAAACCCACCCCTAAATAGGGGATGAGTTAGAACCCGCCTAGCCCTTCTACTGACATACCTTTTTAATAACTGATCTATTGGAAAACAATTTCGTCTGAAGGTAGATCTTTATTTGCCATTATTTCAATTAATGGTTTATGTCACTTGTTATATCTTGTTATATTTTATTTTATATGTTGTGACTGGCCATTTGGTAATAGTTTTTTGTTGTTTTTCACCATATTTTTGTTCCCTCATGTGTTAACTTTAAACAATCATGTTTTCATTAACATGAGATATTAAACATTTAATGTATTTTTAGCCTTGATAAAGACGCCAAATAAACGTCGAAACATCGGCAATTTGATATTCAGACTACTCATTGTGTCCTATTCCCGCTACCCGGAACCAATTAATATCAACAAAAATAACACAATATTTGAATTTCTGTTTTATTTGCTATCAAATAATCTACTGAATTATCATTTAATACATAGAGAAAGGAATACTTTGATCGGTTAATTGATAAGATGTCCCATATTTCATGACCAAGCTTGATTGTTATATTTCAACATTTTTCCCACCTAATCCTCCCATTTCAATATGAATTGACTCCATCGCACTGATTATAATCGCCTTCATTGTAAATAATAGTAGGATTAGGCTTGGCCGTTTTTAACACCTTGTAATAAAGGTTTTCCCTTCATAATTTCTAGTTTAATTATCAATTAGGTAACTATTTGTAGAAAATTGAGTATTGCAATGAAAATGTGAAAATGCTGATGAATTAAAAGGAACAAATATAAAAATTATGGAGACAAATTGAAAGCCAAATGTACAAAAGTAGAAATGTACAAAAGGGAAAACTTTATTGTGTGAACCTAGTTAAGTAGGTAAATTCCCTTTGTCTAGTAGTTCTTCAAGTCTCTGATTCTAGGCTATTCTTCTTATTCCTTGAACCCTGGATAGTTTTTTTCCTGCTGTTCAATTTGGAATATACGGTGGGGAATCGTCAGTTTCCAGCTCATCGGTAGTGAGAACTAATCTCGCCACAGCCAATTTTTTTATTTTGGCTTCCAAGTTGTGATGTTTTGCATTTTTGGATTTTTATACAATATTTTACTTTCCACATATAATCTTCAGTTTCTCGTGATTTTATAGCTTTTCGACTAATGCTCCAAATCGTTTTTTGGTATATGAGTTTTTCCAGAACCGGTCGTGGTTTTCCTTCTTTCTCCTGCCCGACTTGGCAATTTCTCACATCGTGGAATGTGCGGGGCATATACATATACCATTAATAAGATTAACTATTTTCTTTATATAATAATAATGATAAATCGTCTTCATCAATGAGAATATGGAGGAGAAAAAGAAAAAATGTCATAGATGAATGTTTATGATTTTGGCGGAGTCTACCAAATCAACCAAATCATTCTCTCAAATTCTCAGACGGGGTGATGGATGGATCTTATGCATGAATATGTACAATGGAGGGTAACTATGTTGGTGGCAGAATTATTATTGGTTTATTCCTCAATAGGTCGTAGGCGAAATCTACGTTCATTGTTTATTTAGTAGGAGTTGCTTGTATTTGTATTTGAACTTGTTGATATTGATAGTTTCAACCTGCTGAGGTAGATTGTTAAATAATTGAATTGAGTTAAACAAAAAAGATCTCCGAAACATGGAAGTGCAATAATGTGGCATTGTCAAGTTTATTGTGTATCTTATATTCCTGGAATGTATATTCCTGCGTGGAATGAGCTTACTTTTCAAAGTGTGGTGAGTTCATTAATTTAATAATAAAATTACCATGGTGATGCAGTCTCCGGTTTTCCTTATTTAGCCAATTTGTTTCTCTGAATTCCTGAGAAATTGTGTCATATTTTCTAATTCCATATATAAGACGGCAACATGAGTTTTGGACCATCTGTATTCTGTTTATGTCACAATAGTCAAAATGACTGAGCACTAGTGAGTCGCACAACATTTTTTTCAACTTCATGCTCAAAATATGGTGGTTACAGTAAAAAAAATTAAGAGATGAGAATGCTTTCTTCATTAGGTTATTCAAATGACCAGAAAATCTGAGTTCAGAATCGAGCTGCATACCTCAATTTCTTGCGGAGTCCACCATTCCCAAGATGTGGCCATCGATACTGATCTGCATATTCTCTTGGATAAATTCTTTTTTATCTCGACTTCCAAAGCACATCGATGTTTTTTCTTTCAGTATTGAGTTGTAGATCATGTTGCTGAGATATTGTTTCTTTTGACTCAGATCATCATTAATGAGAGTTTGTGATCGCCAGAATCAAAATTGAGATACAGTTGTGTGTCATCAGTATAAGCTTGAATTTTACAGTTTTTAACAGAAGTAAGTATATCGCCGTGTAGATAATGAAAATGAGTGGACCATGTTTAGATCCGTGTAGGACACCGGAAAATATATCCAATGATGTGGAATATATGTCATTGTTAAAAACCCGTTGTGACCTTCCCAATAAATGAGACCAAACAAGAAAAGAAAAACTGCTTTATCATCAAAGCCGTAATGTCGAAATTTGGAACAAATAAGCTCATGATTGATGGTATCAAATGCTTTCGAAAAGACTTACAGCACTAGCAAATCTACAAGACCGTTGTCCAGAGCTTCAAAGGTATCGGTGGTAACTGTAGCCAACGCTGTACCTGTGCTGAAACCCTTTCTGAATCCATACTGTGAGTCTGGTAGTATTTTTTTGATGAGAGGTAATGTTTTTTTTTTTAAATTACTCTTCCGAAGATCTTGGACATGGAGAGTGAAATTCTCATAATTCTTAGTTCAGAAAAGCTGGTAGGATCCCGTTTCTTGCGATAAAAATAATCCAGGTATCTAGGGGTGGTTTCATCCCCTTTTTTCCAATTTTGGAAAATTCTTCCTTATTACGAACCTAACCCGGAAATGCAACCTTCATGCAAAATTTTGTTATCCTGTTACTGATATAACCTGTTTTACAATAGGCGTAGGTTTTACCGGCCGAGGTGCAAAATAAGACATGTATTTTTTTTTTAATATTAAATAAAAATGGATTTTCCTGCCGTTTTCCTTCAAAATTAAAATTCAATAGATAAAAATAATTCAAATATCCAGGGGGTATGTGAACCCCCTTTAAATCTTTTGAAAATATGACAAAAATTCACCTCCGCTAATGTCAGCGCCGACCTATTGAAAAGTCAAAATATCATCAACTTTGCCAACTATTTCTCTTTGGGATTATGTTTACTTTTTGTATTGACGAATATTTCTTCATTCCAAATACAATAACTCAGGAAGTAGTTTTAACCTTTTAGGATTTGAATTAAAAAATATATATTCTTGATGGTCGCGGTAAATATTGAGTTACTCTACACATGCACTCTGAATATTTGGAGAAAAACTTTTCTTACGTGTTTTTGCCTCCTGAACACGAATCCGGAAGAAAATGCGGTGGTCTCATACCGTTGCCGAATTACAGCACTTTAAAAAAAATAATTTTGCGCACCGTTTTCTCGCACAAAAATCACTCAAAATGCCTCCTTCTTTTTACCAGCATGAACAATACATCCTAAATCACTTATTTTCGGTACAACTTTGCATAAATACCATCGTTTTTATCGAAAGAATTCTCCTTCTTACACAGTTCCAAATAAACAATTTTTGGTCCTTCGACAGAAGACATTTAGTAACTTTGCCTTATTTTTCATGTTGGCAATAAGTGAATCACCGCCAACTATTCGAATTCAAATGTGAGCAATAGTTTCCCCTTCATTTATGTGTGCAATTGTTGTAAGCGGTTATTTATTTATTACCAACATGAAAAATAAGGCAAAGTTACTGAATGTCTTCTGTCATAGGACCGAAAATTGTTTATTTGGAACTGTGTGAGGAGAATTTTTTGGATAAAAACGACGATATTTTGTGCAAAGTTGTGCCGAAAATGAGTGATTTATGGTGTGCATGTGTAGAGTAACTCAATATTTACCGTAGTCGCTACATCATGAAGAGAAAACATTGACCCAATTTTAGATTCATAGCTTCAGCGGTTTCAGCTCGGCGATGATGAATCAGTTAGTCAGGTCATATTATTTCCACAAGGCTTCTTTATACGTACAAATATTATACAATTTTTACTTCGATGTTTCAATATAGAAGCTTGACTCCTTTTTGTTTGTGTAAGGTTGCTATTAACGTATTTGTTTATTACATGTAATTGAATCGCGAAATAATTAGCAAGGATATGTTATTAAACCAAATAACAACTCACATTAATTGACAACACTCTGGACTTTTCAATGGAGTATTATTACATTCGCTATGACAAAACCTCGATTGTGTCGTCAAGCCTTATACAAAAAGTATTTGAGATTCATTTTTCATTTTTTTACACCCGATGGCGCGGCCAGTCGGAAAGGTAGATTTCAGAATTCAATTATTGATTCCGAAAAAGCCATCAATCAAGCTAACGAATCATTTGTCAGAAAACATTGGACATTTATTCACTGGAAAACAAAACCAGCATTTCTTTTTTTCTATAAAGCTAAAACAAAAAAATTGGAGGAGAGTTCAAATCTCTATGAACGCTTTCAATATCACCTGGCTCAAATAAAAAAATATGTCTGTATAAACCTTCCAACTTTTCAATCAAAAGTTTGTGAAGGATCCAAATCTCCCTAAATTCCTCCTTATATTTCTATATAATCTGTCTCAAATCAAAAGACAAAAGTATAACCAGCACACAATGATATAGACCGTACTTGGGTTTCAATCCAAAAATCACTCAGAAAAATAATATCTGATTTTGAAATCCAGAAATGTCAAAATACAATGGTGTTCTGTTTGTTGGCGGAAGAAAAACTCAAATAGTATCTGATTGACACAAGCGAATGATATTCGAATAAGAGGAACATACAGGGTGAACAAAAATTATTTATTCTCATGAATGGTAATTTACAGTGATAATTGATTTTCTTTATTTGTGTCTACATTTCAGGAAAAAACTGAAGAAAGGATGTTGCAGACCCCATGAAGCTCTATCAAAGGACCTATAGTTTGCCAATCTTGGTATGAAAATGAAAGATTGAGAATTTTTTCAATCTTTCAACAGCCGCCATTTTGAAACTACCGAACCGATTTGGCCCATCTTCGAACTTATCCAAGGCATTGATAAAAAATATTTTTTTGCCCAATTTTGTTTCATTCGGTTGAAAAATGTGGCCTCTACTTTGTTGACAAATTTCGTTATATCCCATTATTGAAAGTCTTGTTGTGATGACGGGACCAATAGGTATTTCTATTAAAATCTACCCAAAAACTACCAGTTAATTCGGAATGAATAAACTAGAGAATACTTCCCCAAGATTAACTTTCATTACAAGGCACCTTTTTTTTGAGAAATGTCATTGTTTTTTCGACACTTTTTTGGGAATAAGAACCACAATCTGGAAACACTTGTATAGATCATCTGATCCATTCAATTTTGTTTTCAGATTGTCGAAGATTATTATTCTCAAAAAAGTGACAAGAATGAGTATTCCTCCCCAAAACAAATAACGTTATTTGTTTTGCGTTACTCTGAACGCACTAGATGTACGACTTCTGGTGTCGTGGATTGGCCTATACTGACATCTGTTGGTGACCTATCAATGTTGCACAAAATTTCGTGTCATTGAATTCCACTTCATTAGGTCTAAGCTTCACCCCACAAATTATAGGTATCACTTCTATAATTTTGTGCATTTCACATTTTTATCCTTGCCGATAGGTATTAGCACTCTGAGAGATACGGTTCGAATTCAAAAAATACCACAAGCCGTACTGATGATTGGGAAACCATGAAACAGCTGTAGGCATATTGTGGCTTTTTTGGAATCAAAACAAATCTATCTTTCTTCAGTTATTTGTTTTGCGTTACTCTGAACTCACTAGAAGTACGACTTTTGGTGTCGTGGATTGGCCTATCCTGACATCTGTTGGTGACCCATCAATGTTGCATGAAATTTCGTGTTATTGGATTCCACTTCATCAGGTCTAAGCTTCTAGATAGTTTGAATTCATATTCACCTCTTTGCAGAGCTGTTCACTTTCTTTGTATGGAGAAAATTATATATCACCACTCACGAGTTCATTCGGTGAAGTCAGGAACAAACATGGGAGAATTCCATTTGCCTTCTTCCTCAATGAAAATATCAATCCTTGACACTCAAATTTTTTTATAACTTCCTTTTAATATTCAACGCTATGTTCCAAAATTCTAACAGACACATAGAACTCAACCTAGTTATAGATCAAAACATATATTTGCCAGTGTTTCTTCATAAGTGTCTCTTCTGTTTTCCTATTCTGTAGTGTGGCAGGATTATACAAGAAAAAGTACACTGAGTTATTATTAATATTACAATAACCTCAAATTCTTTTCGTAAGACAATTGTTTTGTCCATTCTAAATGTGCCCAAATATCGAAATATATTAAAATAATATCCTGAGGTGGAGAATCAGGGAATCGGTGGAGCTGTGGAAATATGGCAGTGTCATAACCTCACCAGTGAACATTTCATCAGATTTAAATGTAATCTAATACTGTTATATAATCTATTTCTGTTATTCAAATTACTGTATGCAGAGTACTGAAATTGAACGTTCTGAGAAAAGCAAACCTTACACACTCCATTCCTTGGAAAGAAAAATCTTTGACTTCAAATTCTTTGAAATTTTTAAATGGTAAGTATCCACGATTCAACTAACATTGGGAAGCCAAAATACTATGAATATTTAATTTTATTTCAGGAATTTACCAAGGATTCCCAACTAACCGAAATACTTCATATGGCTCCTACAGAAAAAAAAAAAGGGGTCGCAAAATTCCACAAGTTTGAGACAACCTAATTCTTCGAACTAGATGCTCAAACACAGTCAAGGGTGGAAATGAATTTCTAAAGCCCTCCTGGTTACAGATGACGTTATACTGAATGGTCCATCTCTAACCATTGAAGTTGAAACTCCCAAACAGCAAACTGGAAAGTCAATATAACTTTCAACTGCCTAGAAAGAAATAATATAAACCAGAAATTTCGAATACATTAATTCAAAATGACTTGTTATACACCCACTGAAATTTAGCAATTTCATCGTCATTTCGAACACCATGGTAGGCCAGTCGTATACCAGAAAACTATTATCGAAAGGTCCATTTCATTCCATATATACATCAACCATTCCATAGAAGGTTGAACAGTACTGAGGGAACACTGTTGGACAAGCAGATCGATTACTTACTTTCCAGTGTTCCATCTGTTTGAGACAAACTAATTCTTTGAACTAGATGCTCAATCACACTCAAGGGTGGAAATGAATTTCTTAAGCCCTCCTGGTAACAGATGAAGTTATACTGAATGGGCCATCTCTAGCCATTGGAATTGAAACTCACAAACAGCAAACTGGAAAGTCAATATAACTTTCAACTGTCTAGAAAGAAATAATATAAACCAGAAATTTCGAATACATGAATTCAAAATGACCTGTTATACACCCACTGAAATTTAGCAATTCCATCGTCATTTCAAACACCATGGTAGGCCAGTCGTATACCAGAAAACTATTATCGAAAGCTCCATTTCATTCCATATACAGTGCTTCTCAAGAGTCCTCTACCCCCCTCTTATTTTTGGAACGATTATACAACAAGTGAAATTTGGAAACTGAATATTGAAGGTTGTAAGCTCCCCTACTAGTGATGATAGATGACGAAATCGTCAAAGATGACGTCACAAGGCCATTGTGACCAATAATTTCAAATGGAACCCTACGGCAAGCGACACCTCTTTTAAAAGGTAACGAAATAACCTATTCAATGATACCAATTTTGTTTGTGCTTATGGCAGTTTTGGCAACTCGCTTTTGAAAAACGCAAAGCTGTGATGAATTAAATCAGTTAATACTAAAATCCCAAATTCAAGCTCCGCCTCTGGATAGTTGTAAAATGAGCTGACGGTTTTGTTAGTCTCCCTAATTCGACGTTTTTGTAATTGTCCAAGTTTTTGTACATTTAATAATTTGTGTATTGTTGATCGAACGTTTAACTGTTCCAGCAGCTTTTGGTACTTTTAATATTTCTGTACATTTTAATAATTTGTTAAACTGTTGTGAGCCGAACATTTAAGTGCTTCAAAAAGCAAAATGGTACGTGCTTAAGGTGATAAAGTAGCAGCGATCCTAATTCTTGGTGAAACTGAACAAAATATTCATGCAGCAGAACGCATTTTTAATGGGAGGTCTCCCGATCGCCCCGTTTCGAGGACTTATTTAAGGGAGCTTCTTCGTAAGTTCAAAACGCCGGGTGGTATTAATGATGCGAAACGATCTGGCAGACCACAAATTTCTGATGAGAAAAAAATTGATATACTGGCAGAAGTAATAGTTAATCCTACTTCTTCAACAACTCACGTTGCATCTACCTGTGAAGTCAGTCGAAGTATAGTACACAGGGTGTTGAAAAAAAACAAATTTCATCCATACAAATTAAAAATGGTTCATCAACTCTCAGAAGACGACCCAGACCGAAGACTAGAATTTTGTGAAAATATGGAAACTAAAATTAACCAACAGCCAGACTATGTCAAAATAATTTGTTTTAGTCACGAAAGTACTTTCTATCTAAATGGAAATGTAAATGCACAGAATGTGAGGTATTGGCGTGACGCAAATCCTCACCTGTTTTGTGAAACACATACCCAATTTCCCCAGAAGGTGAATGTTTGGGCAGGTATCCTGGGAAACCACATAGTTGGGCCTCTTTTTTTAAATACTAATTTAACTGGTGATGTTTATCTGGAGCTGTTGCAAAACGCAATAGAACCGTTAATCCTTGGAATTTTGGAAGATAATCCAGATGAATTCGGCAATTTGGAAATAACATTCCAACAGGATGATGCTCCTCCACACTATTACGGTGCACTAAGACGGTATTTGGATGAGGAGTATCGTGGTAGATGGATTGGACGACGAGGTTCAACGGAATGGCCAGCTCGATCACCGGACCTCATACCTTTGGATTTTTTTCTAAATCGAAGGTTTACGCCACTGAACCTGACAATATTGACGGTTTAAAACGACGTATCATTGCAGAATGTGAGGCTGTTTCCGCAGACACATTTGCAAAAGTACGAGAAGAGTTTAAAAATTGAATAGTTCACTGTCAGGAAGTAAATGGAGGTCACTTCTTCAAGTAGATACTGATTCTTAAATCTGTAATTAATATCATACTGAATGGAATTTAAATTTTAATGTTTACTAATGAGCCATCAAAACTGCCATAAACTCGAACAAAATTAGTATCATTGAATAGGTTTTTTCGATACCTTCTAAAAGAGGTGTCGCTTGCCGTAGGGTTACATTTGAAATTATTGGTCACAATGGCCTTGTGACGTCATCTTTGACGATTTCGTCAGTTATCATCACTAGTAGGGAAGTTTACAACCTTTATATTCAGTTTCCAAAATTCACTTGTTTATGTATAATCGTTCCAAAAATGAGAGGGGGGGGGGAGCGGACTTTTGAGAAGCACTGTATACATCAACCATTCCATAGAAGGTTAAACAGTACTGAGGGAACACTGTTGGACAAGCAGATTTTTGCAGATATGCAGTGAATTATTAGAAAATGAGTGAAGTTGTAAACCCAAAACTGGGAATTATTTATTATAATCAACCTTCTACTATCTATCATATATATCAAAACAATACAAAAACAGAAGCTGTTAACAAAGCTAAGTTTAACACTTCCCCTTTTTGTAACTGTATTTTGGAATATAAACAGAGAAGTCCTATTCTTGACGAATTTCTCTTTCGGTAAGGCCTTTGTCAGAATATCAGCAAGTTGATCTTTTGATGCAACATAACAAACAATAAGAGTATCATCCTCTGCACGTTCTCGTATATAGTGATATTTCACGTCGATATGCTTGGTACGTTTATGATACTCTGTATTATCCATGAATAGTTTTGTGGGCTCCAAAATAGCGATACCAAGCTCTCGCAAAAATATACGTAACCAACTTATTTCTTGTGCTGCATCTGATGCGGCTATATATTCAGATTCAGTAGTTGATCGTGAAACACATTTCTGTAGATGTGATGACCAGGTTACGGGAGCTCCAGCTATAATACTCAAATATCCAGTTGTCGATCTTCTGGTAGTTAAATCTCCGGCGAAGTCAGCATCTGAGTAAGCAATTAAGTCGACTTCTTCCGCACAATACATTAGTCCAAAAGTCTGAGTACCTTTTAGGTATCTGAGTATTCTTTTAACAACACTCCAATGCTTCCTTTTTGGATAAGAAAGGAAACTACTAGCTGGACTGACAGCAAACATGATGTCTGGACGTGATACTACTGCTAAGAACATTGAACAACCAACGGCTTTTCTATAAGGTGCATTACATTCTATGTTTATTTCTTCTGAATATAGTAGAGAATTGGGATCAGCAGAAATTGCATTCGGATGATATTTCTTCATATTGAACTGTTCTTTCTATGTACCCACTTTGACTGAGAAATATGCTTTGTTCATCCCTGTCTCGTTTTATCTCGATTCCAACATAATATTCTCCATTTGAAGTTGTAATTTCGAATTTTGAAGCCAATTTTTCCAAAAAGAGTTCTATTAACTTCACAGATTTGCACAATACAAGAAACATATCTTCATCACTGAAACTTGCATGAAACACACATTTGTCGGCTTCTTACTGCTTCAACTCAAATTCAGAGAGAATTTCAGTAAATTTCATATTCCAGCAACGGGGTGACTGTTTGAGTCCGTATATACTTTTCTGTAGTTTGCAAATCAATCTAGAATTTCCATTTTCGAAACCCTCCATGTAAATTCTCTCAGACAAACTTCCATTCAGAAAAGCTGTTTTGATGTCGAACTGACGGATCTCCAAATTTTTGACAGCTGCCATTGCCGAAAGTACTCGAACGGATTCAAACCTGATTACGGGCGAAAAAGTATCCGTAAAATCTATGCTAGGTTTCTGAGAGTACCCTTTTGCGCAAAGCCGTGCCTTGAATCTGTAAATTTTTCCATCTGCTCTCAATTGAACTTTGTAGATCTATTTGCAATCTATTGCTTGGCGATCAGAAGGTAATGTTTCTAATTTCCATGTATGATTTTCAATTAGAGATTTCATCTCGTCTTCCATCGCTTCCTGCCAATTTTCTTTATGATCACACTTAATGGCTTCCTCGTATGTCTGAGGTTCATCAATAGTGGCAGCACAACATACCTCATCATACCGCTGTGGTCGTTGAAGTAGATCACGATTCCTCAACTTATGTTGATGCGAATGATTGTTTCGGAAATCGCTGTCTGGTGCCAATTGATCATGAACTTCATTTTCACACACTTCACATTAATCTTTGTTGATTTGGACACAATCATAATTTTCATTTCCGAACGTATTATCTATTTCGAATGACATATAATTGGAAACCGGAGACTGTTTCATGAAGACACCTTCATTGAAATTGACGTCTCTCGCTGCACTGACTTTTCTTGAATTTGTTTCATATACTGTATCCATCATATCCAACTAGATATTGCTTCGTTGATTTTCTGTCGAACTTGTGCCTTTGACGTTTTGGAACAAGAACAAAGGCTTCTGATCCAAATGTTTTTAAATGTCTGAGATCGAGTTGTTTTTCTATCCACCTTCCATAAGGAGTTTTCGAATCATCTGGTTTACATGGACGACGATGTTAGTAGCTTCTGCCCAGAGATTTATTGGAAGTCCACTCTGTGTCAGCATAAATCTTGCACTCTCGACGATTGATCTAAGGTCACGTTCTGCTTTACCGTTTTGTTCAGGAGTATATGGGGCACTTGTTTCATGAATGATTCCTTCTTTCTTGGAAGGATCTTTGAACGAATGACTGACGTATTCTGTTCCGTTGTCACTTCTGACTATCTTGATATTATTTCCAGTTTGCCTTTTTGAAAAAACGTCACTTTTACGTTTAACGAAATATACGAAGCGATATGATGTACATTCATCTTTGAATAAAACGAAGAAATTCGCACCACCAAGCGATGTAGATGATATTTTTCCACAAATATCCGAATGGATGTACTCTCCAGGTTTCCATTCAGAAACATGTAAACTACTTTTGAAAGGTTTTCTTATTTGTTTGCCATGTTGAGAAGTGCTGCAAAAAAAACTATCTACGCCACTGATTTTGATCCCAGAAATTTGCTCCTTGTCAGCCATTTCCTTGAGTGAACGGAAGTTAATGTGACCTAATCGTTCATGCCAGAGTGTAACTGTGTTTGTTTGTGCTGAATTATTCTGCTGGATTTCAGGAACTTCGAACAGCATTTTGTAATACTGATCAATTTGCTTGATTCCAGAGACAACTAAACCTGCAGTATTTTTAACTTCAATCTTGGTATTGTCGAAAACAACTTCCAGGTTTTAATTGGTAACTGCTCCCACAGAAAACAAGTTTTTCTCCAATTGTGGTACATACAAAGTGTTTCCAATGTGCGTTATTTTCCGATATCATTAACGACAGTTGTTAATCTTATGGTGCCAATTCCCTCAGCATGAATAAATGAATCATCACCAATCTGGACTGCAACTTTTGAATCAAGTGGTTTCAGCTCGCTGAACCATTTTTTATGAGACGTCATGTGCTTGGAAGCCGCACTGTCAGTTAACCAAATATCTTCACATCCATCAATTTCAAGATTATTTTCTTCAGCACTCAGTGCTTGGTTTCTTTCATGATGAAATAAGAAACTGTCGTTCTGTTTGTCATCCTGACTATTTTCACGATATTTGTTGATCCTCTTTCTGCATTCTGATTTTACGCGACCTCTTTTTCTGCAGTAATAATAAATAACATTTTGTTTGTTCTTGACATTGCTTTTATCAAGAGTTGGACTGTTCAGTTCATGATGAAATTTTACAGCAGCAAATGCAGTTGATGTTGCTGCTACTTGACTCAATCTAAGTTCCTCTTTGAGGAGCCTTGCAGTCAAATTATCAAAAGTCTGCTTGTTCTCATCATAAGAGTCCCAGGCAGTCACAAAAAATCCATATTGATGAGGTAGACTACCCAAAACTTTTGCTATCTTATCAATGTTTGAAACTTTTTCTCCCACATCGGCTAATGTTAGGGCCATCGACTCTATTTTGTTATTGTGTATCTGTTGCTGACATTTGGTAATTGAAAAACTGTTGTTTCAATATGACCTTGTTAACAAAAGATCTTTGCTCATGTATGAGCTTGATTCTTGTCCACATTTCTGAAGAGGTTTCACATGACATAATGTTCTGGAGTTGAGATAATTCCATTGAAGTTGATATGAGAAGCATGGCTTTAGCGTTGAGATCTTCCCATTCTTTTCTTCCTCTTACTTGAACCATATCCATGGGTTTTTTGGTTATTCCGTTGACTAAGTCTAGTAAAACTTCTGTTCTGAGAATAATTTTCATCTGGAATTTCCATAACTAGAAGTTGTTGCCGTCGAACTTTTGAATATCAAGACTTCTGAATTTGTCCATTTTATCCCTTACAGTTTTCTCAGGAAGTGAAAACCAATGTGACAATGACAACAAGAAAAGTCACAATTTCAAACTTGATACGTGCCTTTAAACTTTCCTCTGGAACTATTCCTTCTTTTCTTCCATTCAGTGTTGAATAGGGATCCCACACAATTATTCATGATCTGAGCCCATAACCTTTTGCAGATATGCAGTGAATTATTAGAAAATGAGTGAAGTTGTAAAACCAAAACTGGAAATTATTTATTATAATCATTCTTCAACTATCTTTCATATATATCAAAACAATACAATAACAAAAGCTGTTAACGAAGCTAAGTATAACACGATCACTTACTTTCTTGAGGTATGTATTTGACACTTCTTTTTCACACGATTTTTTTAATTCATTTTTAGATCCAAAATTCGAGTCAACATCTCTAGAAAATTCATAAGAAAGCTGCATCCAAAAACTTTGGCAGAGCAATACAGCTGCTGTAAGATTTTCACCAAGAAATAAAACTCGAGTCCCAGTCTAAAAAAATCCCACCCGCTGGAAACCATGTCCAATGCTTTCAAGAATTCAAGTTGTCATTCAACTTGTATTTCCAAATATCCAAAATCAATAGCATTCATTTCGGTGAGTAAAAAGTTTTCTCAACCCTCCTCATACCAGTAAATGATAGGACAGTGGTGTCACTGTCACCACCTAGGAACATGCTCAGTCCGAGTCGCTTTTCGCGAATGTGTGGGACAACTAGACATTGCCCCAATCATTTGAAATAATTGTATTATCTCACCCCGTTGTTTGGTTGGTGCACCTATTCTATTAAACCAAAACTACTGTTAATTATTTACAAACTATGCCGGTATCTTTATGAAAATTCTTATGCAGTTGGCCAAACTACACAAACTCAGATACTTTCTCTAATTTCAAAGATTCAAATCAGGGGTATATATTCCTTAAACTGCAATCCATCTTCCTGCAGATAAAATTCTTCTTATTTAATTATTCACCTTACAGAACATTCTAAAAAAATTATTTTACTATCAACAAATTGACTCTCATAATACCATCAGCCGATTCCTGGACGATAATGACCCTCTTTTATCAAACCACCATGAATTTTGTTTCCTTACAAAATTTCACCCGCCTTAGCCCACTGTATTTTCCGAAACTCTACTTCATCACTTTCGTAATCGGCAAAAATAAAACCATTATTGTTGAAAACAGTCTGTTCATTGTCACAAAGTCATTTTATAACTCAACTTGATTCTGAAAGCATTCATCTCTCCATATGGAACAAGGCAAATGGAAATTCAATTTTCATTTTCCAAACCAAATTACTTGCATCACATTGAATAAAAAAATCTTATGAAAAATCAGGGGCTGTTAGAATTGGTGTAGTAACTGATGTTTGTTTGATTTCTGTGAAAGCGTCTTCAGCTTTTTCATTCCAAACAATTGTTGGTCTCTCACCTTCTCCTTTCAATAAATCATTTGATGGACTAACGGAAAGTCTATACCAGGAACACATTCCTACAACGAGAAAGCGGACCAGCTAGCTAGACAAGCATCTGAAACGCTATTCACAGGGCCAGAACCTGTACACGGGATCAGCAAAAACCGATGCAGGACCCTGATCGACGAGTGGATAAAAAGAAGACACCAACAATATTGGGATCAAACTGTCAGGCAAATACACAGCCAAGTCATGGTAGGTCATCCAAACCGGACCCTGACGGCTGACCTTCTGAACCTGACAGAACGAAGGCACGTATAATAATAGGTCTGTTGACTGGACACTGCGGCCTAAGAAAACACCTGAACACCATGGTAGTACGCAGGGAAACCGTGGAGTTTAGGCTATATGATGAAGAGGAGGAAACAGCCTCTCATATTATCTTCGACTGTGAGGCCCTAAGTAGTAGGCGACACAGAACCTTTGGAGAGATCAGCCCGGAACAGGCATGAATCCGAAGAAACTTATCAACAGGCTACTAAACCTAATTAAAGGCACAAACCTATTTGAATGAGGAACCACTGACGACAGAGTGATACAATTGACCCCAGCTGGTCGCAGTGTCAAGGGAAGCTAAGTGCCAACCCTGTCTCTGGCTCGTCAGCTTTCAACCAACCAACCAACACATTCCTATAAAGCGTTTCACTTGAGTAGTACTCAAGGATAATCTACCATCACCTTTATTTTTTCAGGGAATGATCTTAATCCACTGTGATTCACCACAAATCCTAAATATTGTAAGGATTCTCTAAAAAAAAATAATCTTCTCAAAATTGACAGTTAGATTGGCATTGAGTATATGTTCATATAATTTCTTCAACACTTCTATATATTCTGAAAAAAATGAACTCCACAACACAATATAATCTAGATAAACGATTACTTTTGAGACCTTAGATACGATCCATTAAACGTTGGGTGAAAGCTGCCGAGTTCGACAAACCAAATGGAAATGGAAAATGAGATAACCCCCATTCTGAAATTGTTCACTTGTTTCATCCAGACTTATTTGCCAGAATGCTGATTCGAAATCTATTGTAGAAATAAGATCTTCTGTCAAAACAAAATATAAATTCATTATCAGCTTTCTTTACTTACAAAACTTGAGAATTCCATATACTTTAAGAAGGTTCTACGATTCCCAAATCAAGCATCTCATCCAATTCTCTAATGAGATGTTCTTACATATATGGCGACATTCCGTATTGCCTCTTTTTGAATAGGAGGTGGTCGCCTGTATCAATGTGAGCTGCAATTTTATTTGTGAATCCTAACTGATCTTCAGAAAAAATGGATTGGGATGAATTCATGATCTCATTAATTTCTTTTTCTTATTGTTCAGTAAGAATATCACATAGACCTACATTTGAATCTAGTTTTTCTGGAGTACTTGATAAACATTAATATTTTTTTCACATACAATTTCACTTTGGACTTGCCAAGAACCATCACTCACATTGAGGGCAAATTTTTATTTTCCGCAGATATCATTCCCTCTGATAATCCTATTCTTTAGAGAAGATATTAATGACAAATTCATTGATTTACAAGTATTGCCTATGCATAAAGGAATCTGACAAACAACTTTTACTGTTTGTTCTCTACCATCTGCAGTTGTGACATTTTGCTTTCGAGTTCTGTATAGTTTAATTTTATATTTTGTTAAAAGACCCAAACAATATCTTCCCAAACAACTGACATTTGCTCCACTGGCCAATAACGGGATGATTTTCTCATCATCAAACTTGATTGAAATTAATAAAGATACTACATCATCAACTCCAGCATTATTTTTCTGAAATTGTTTTTTCTCAACTTCTCCAACTTTATTAACAATCATTTTCTGAGAATCTTCAACGCAAGAACACTTAACATTTTCTTTTCCAAGATATTTTTTATTTACAGGAAGGAAAATTGTTTTTTGTAACATCTGGTTTACCACAAATATAACAGAATAATTTCTGAAATTCTTGCCAATCTCGTTTCAACGGATAGAACTATTGACAGTTTTCCTAGTAAATGATTTTGATTGATTGTGCATTTTCTCCTGACCACCCCACGAACTTCTTGAACTTATATTTCCATTTTAAGGTGTTTTTTTACATAAGCTGAATCGGATTCTGAGTAGTTCAGCGACTTGAAAGGAGAATACTTCTGCTTGATGACAGATACTTAATCTCTCTTTCTGCAAAGACCAATGAGATCCTGAGTATTATCTATTATTTGTAAAATTAAGTGATGTATATATTTTTTCAAAATATTACCCCTAATTATTTTCTAACATTCCTGATTATCTATAGGTTCATTTGACCTACTGAAAAGACTATGCATTATCGCAACAAACATATCAATGGGGTTGTCATGACTTCGAGTACGATCTTGCATTTCTTCTAAAAAGTTTTTCATCATAACATGTAGACAAAAATGCACTTTCCATTCGTATTCCTTCCGAATATTTACCTCTTCTCTAATAGATCTATACCAAATTGGAGCTCTATCTGTGAATAATTAAGAATTGAAAAGTACAGTTTCTGAAACATTACGAGAGTTTGAAAGTTCTTCAATTCTTTCAAGAAATGATTTCAAACTAGTGGAACCATCACATATAAACTGGTACCTACTGTTTTTTCCTACCCTGAGAAAGGAATTGATGAAGAGTTTTAAACTACTTCTGGGATAATATTCATTGCTAACTTAGCATCTAATTTCATACAAGAATCTTTTGCATGATCTCTGGAATCTATTAATGAAATTCTATCCTCTTCAGGTTTAGATAGAATTATGAAACGTTTGTCCCTTCCAGGAGATGAATAATTATCCATTTGAGTTTATTTTGATATTTTATCACTTTGTATATGGAAAACACAACACTTGTCGAATTTGACAAGTATTGTCAATAATAAAAATATAATTCAAACTGAAAGTTGACAGTTCCTAAAAAATCACAATTTATATAGAAAAACTGGTTTTCTATAAAAAAATATAACTACTGTAAGCATTTTCAATCTACTTTCTATCATTTGATTAATTGGATCCGATGTTAGAACTCTAAAATTTGATATTAATGATTCCAAAGCTGCTAGAGTTTTATCTATAAAATTCCTTATCGACCAAATTAGTGGTTACCGTTTCCTGACTAAGCGATCTACCCAAAATGATTCCTTCTGAGGTTACAGTCTTCCTCGGAGCTTTTGAATCAAGAATTCTCAGCTCATAATGAATTTCTTCCTCAGAGAGTTATAACTATTCAATTTTGACTCCTTTCATTCAACAACTGTATTTTCAAAGTGAAATTCTCAAATGTCAATATTCCAAGGGTAATATTCGAACGGAATTGCCGAAAACAATATATTTCTGATACTTTAAAATAGAACTTGAATTATCTAAATTCCTGGTTCAAGAATAACAAAAATATTCACATTAGGCAGTTCCTAAGAAATTACTTTCCACTTTAAAAATTAAAAATGAATTTGTATATATACCGGGTGTCCCAGTATACCTGTTCCAATGGATTATCTCAGCCATTTCGAAAGATACAAATTTGAAAATTCCATGATCTTCAATTCGTTCAAAGAACCTTCAACTGAGAAAAACAAAAATTGAAAGTCACTTCCGGTTTGACTGGAAGTGACTCTGACTTTTTTATTTCAAATGGCACCCTGTATATTTTTTGCAATTTTTTATCTCTACTCAAAATTATCTTTCCAACGATGTATCACACTTTGTATTTTACATTTGATTTGATGTACAAAACGTCAATTGAAATTTCAAATTGAAAGAATTGCAGTAGGTTACGATATTTTGTGTAATCTTGATTTTGACTTCAATAATAATTGATAATTTTTTAACAAATATACCTCATTTTTATAACGAGTTGCATACAATATTTTTTCTACGTTCATGCAAAAACCAAAAAATGTTTTATTTAGGTGGCACCAAACTGTAAGGAAGACATTGTTTGTTTAAATCTATCTGCTAAAAGTAATACAAAAACATTTTGTGTAATTCAGTTGATATTCCAAGGATTTTATTTTTAACATTGCATTTTCTAGTAATTTCATAGTCCATTATGTAATGAATATGATTGACAATTATATGAAACGTAATACAATCTCACAAAAAATGGGCTAAATTTGGCGTCGATTTGAAAGTTTATGTCTGTCATGATGACAGAATGCTATAGTAGCATGACAGATGAGTTCAATAAAGTCTTTATTGCACTCAGTGCAATAAAGAACCAGTTTTTCCACCTAATAAAGTTTTGTATTTTGCATGAACCTAGAAAAGGAAATATTTCTCACTTATAATCGTCATCAATAAAAAAAAAACCTTCCTCAAGTTGAAATCAACTATGTATTTTACCGAACGTCAAACAAAGAATGAATAGTAAAAGAAACAAAAAATTACAAAGAAAGGGGGCACAAGAATATAATAACTAAAGCATATGTTCGAAATGTTGACCAACTGCTTCTACACATCTTTCAGCTCGTTGGAGTAGTTCACGCGAAGTAACACTTCTCAACACCTCAGCATTAAGGGATCTACATTCATTCCTTATTTTGTTTTTTAGATCTTCCAAATCAATAGGAGGAGTCTGGTACACACGATCTTTCAAATACCCCCAAAGGAAGAAATCCAGCGGTGTTGAATCTGGAGATCTTGCAGGCCATCTTATCGGTCCGTGTGTGCCGATCCATCTATTTCCAAATGTTTCATTTAAATGATTCCTTACCGCTATAGCATTGTGGGAGGGTGCACCATCCTGTTGAAAATGAATGTTTCTCCGCATATGTGAAGGAATATTTTCAAGAAAATGAGGAAGTTCATCCCGAAGGAATTCTAAGTACATTCGACCAGTTAACGTACCATCGTAAAATTTTGGTCCTAAAATGAATCCATCAATCATGCCGCACCATACATTGACTCCCCAGATAACTTGAAAATTAGTTTGTCTTAGCCAGTGTGGATTATTTTCCGACCAATAATGACAATTATGTCGATTTACTGTTACATTATTATGGAAACGACTCTCATCTGACCACAATATCGAGCTGATAATACCATCTTCAAGTGCCGTAGCTAACCAAGCAAGTAACGCAAGTCTCCTCTCGTAATCTGTGGGTAGTAATCCTAGATGCAGATGAATTTTAAATGGTTTGAATATGACAATTTTGAGAATGCGCTGAATTGATGAACGAAAAATACCGCTCTCCTGTTCTATGTTTCTAATAGAGATATGGGGATCAACAACCACTCTTCCTAAAACTGCAACAGTATGCTCTTCGTCCGTAGCATTTTTTCTTTTAAAGAGAGTACGCTTTCTATGAAATGATCCACTTGTTGCTAAATTCGAAGCCAAGGGTGTGAAATACATAGCGCTTGGCATTCGTCTATCAGGATATTTCTCTCTGTATGCACGTAGGGCAGCCCGACGATTATTTTCGCATTTTCCATAAATCAGTATCATATCCAATTTCTCTTGATTAGTGTCGTTATCATCATTTTCACGGTTATTCATTCTTGAATGTTGGTTTCTCTGACACGCACACAACTATTGAGAATTATCAACTGGCAAAGTTATAAACAAATGTATTCAAATGTTTCCATGGCACACTAAGGTTTTCATTTGAGAATTATTAATTCTTCCAGTTCTACTACAATTCTAATAATTTGGAATTTGACGTTCTCTTCATCATCCCGAATGAAAAATTGTTCATGAATTATCAATTATTATTGAAGTCAAAATCAAGATTTCAATTGACGTTTTCTCCATCAAATCAAATGTAAAATATAAAGTGTGATACATCGTTGGAAAGATAATTTTCATTAGGAATAAAAAATTCCAAAAAATATACAAGGTGCTATTTGAAATAAAAAACTCAGAGTCACTTCCGGCCAAACCGGAAGTGACTTTCAATTTTTTTTTTTTAGTTAAGGTTCCTTGAAGGAATTGAAAATAATGAAATTTTCAAATTTTTATCTTTCGAAATGGCTGAGATAATCCATTGGAACAGGTATACTGGGACACCCGGTATATATATATATATATATATATGAATATATATATATAGATATATATATATATATATATATATATATATAGTTGAAGAAAGGTAGTCTCGTGACTGGACTAGTTGAAAATAACTATGAATTTGAAATAAACTTTGTAGAAAGGATATTCCTTGAGGTTGCAGTCAAAATAATGGCCTATGAGAAAAAGTAAAACTCTTTCTTATCTAGTCAAGCTTTCGAAAATGTTTATTTTCATTATCAAGACAAGTAAGGTGAGGTTAAGTGAAGACAGCGAACTAATCACCATTTCGTGATTGAGGACTTTTCAAAATCATATCACTATGACCCACCCACAGTAATATATATAAAAATTAAACAATGGCAACTCGCACATATTGTTTTAGATACTTAATTTAAACACTTTAAAATTTGAAACGGCACAATAATTACCACATGGTTGAAGCGTGACTGTCACGCTTCCTACATTCTTCAATGCTCTTAGACCAAATGAAAAAATGGAGTCTCTTGTTGTTATGGCATGCTCACTTATATTGCACGAAGAATCCATAGGTTCATTGTTCCTGTAATTCAAAGAAGGTGATAGAGAAACTTATATTGATTTTTTGGAAGGAACTGAGTGATTATCTTTGATAACGAATATGTATTTAGTGGAGAAATTCGACGATAAAATCATTCATCAAGTGGATGCGATGGAGGGATTGTACCCATTACGAAGGAGCATTGCTCCTTTGAATTTCTATACTTATTCTTTGTATCAAAAATGACGTTAATTTTTTGTAACGTGGCCCACCCTCCTTCCAATTTCATAAATAAAAGACAGAGATTCAGGGCCAAAGACACCAAAAGTTTCAACAGCTATTGGATGGAGAAGATAATTATGTCCAAGATTTTGATATTTCTTTCTTTCCAATTTCTCGCTAGATATTGCTGCAGCACCTGCGGACTTGGAAGTGTTTGCGAAATGAGACGCTGCAACTGTATCAGCAGAAGTGAAGTCCCACACCACAGGTTTGCCAGAATTCTAAGGTATCAGCGTCATACCATCAGGCACTAGCCTGATGGTATGGAGTTCTAACACAGCTGGAATACCTGCCGATACCATAGAACGCTTAATGATATCATTGATTTGATAATGTGTGGATGAACGATCTGCACTTTTATTACAACTCAAACCATGAGTTCCTTTTTGGTTCACTTCACTACCACATATATAATTATGAGGAATACAAATATCTAAACCCAGTCTCAGTTCAATATATATCCTGAAAGACTCGTCATCTAAAAGGGTTCCGAGGGAAGCCACAGTTGAAGCATTCAGCCAAGGTCCGTATCCTTTGATACTAACAGCTTCCAGACGAGCCTTCTCTAATTCAGACTTGGACGAACCCAGTAAATTTTCTGAGGTAATATTGAAAAGTGGAAGGTCCCAGGATTTCTTAATGTTTCTCGTAGCGGACGGCAAATCTAAGTTGGTTCGTAATAACCAAAGAGAGACAGCTCCATCAAAAAACTTATATGTCGTATCAGAAAAAGTGGAAGGGAGAATGGAACAGATAAGACTGAATACACTACTTGTTGCAGCTGAGAAGTAATGAAGCGAGTTCCATTACTGGGGGGAGTGTTGCTGCTGAAGATGAATAATTATCCATTCGAGTTTAATTTAATATTTTATCACTTTGTATATGGGAAACACAACACTTGTCGAATTTGACAAGTATTGTCAATAAAAATATAATTCAAATTGAAAGTTGACAGTTTCTGAAAAATCACAATTCATATAGAAAAACTTGTTTTCTATGAAAAAATATAATTGGGGATCACATTTGGTCCTTCGATGACAACTGAATAGTCCTTGGAGAGATGTCCCTTCCCAGACGAAGTGAGCGACTGATAGAGAAGTGTTTAAAGGAAACAGAAGAAAAATCAGTTTCTTCAAAGAAAAGCGATGAACCTGCGATGAAAAATGGGCAAGGAACTCAAGAAGTCTATGGAAACCTCAAAGTCGAAAAGGAGTTTGCAAAGAATCGAAGAACTCAAAGCACATCTTGAATTGAAAAGGGGAGATTAAGAGGTGAGGCGATTAGAATTAGAGTTGAAACAGGCAGAAATATGCAACTCAGATCCAGAAAATGAACAGGTAGAAAGCATAGAAATCTTAGAAAATGCATATGCAATAGAAGATCCATGGCGGGTGTTAGTCTGATAAATTTGTTTTTTCTAAGAGTTTCGGGAAAAAAGAAGCAGGAACAGTGTTCGAATTATGAAAAATGATAGATTGGAGACATTATTGGCAAGACAGTCAGTAAGTAAAGAATTTCCTATATTCTCAGGTGATCTTATAGAATGGTTACGTTTCATCACTCAATTCAGGGAAACAACAAACATATGTAACTTTAGTAATCGGGAAAATATATCAAGATCACAAAAATATCTTCGGGGAGAAGCTGGAGCGAGTGTTGAAGCCTTCCTCATGTTCACGTTGGAGGTAAATAAAATAATTTCAGTTTTGGTAAGACGTTTCGGGGGACTGGTAATGATTGTAAACGATTTGATCAACACAGTACGAAAAATTCCTAATGTTAGGGAAGATGAACTACAATCAATCATAGACTTTTCGAATTATTTTCAAAATTCATCTGTCACAGTTTGGGAAGTTAACAATAGTTGATGAAACCACAATTGTTATTCGATATGGTAGCAACATTAGGTCCAAATCTCAAAATGGAATGAACAAAAAGAGCAAATAAGATATCTAAATCTAATCATGATTTCCTCACAATTGTAAAGTTTTCCGATTAGTTATATGAAATTGCTGAGGAAGTTGGTTTCGTATCAACTTCAGAAGCAGACATAAAGAAAAAAAATGTATGTACCCCTACATACGAAAAAATTGAGGAGAGAGTAACAAATGAATGTCGTTACTGCAAGATGAAAAATCATAAAATCGCTAAATGCAAGTTCTTCAGAGATTTAGACCTGGAGAGAAGATTGGAATGGGTAAGAAAAACAAAAATTTATTTTTGTTCTATTTCTTCGAATCATTTGGCCAGATACTGTAAAATGAGAAAACTTTGTAATATCAATGGATGTAAATTGTTCCATTATCTCTTACTACATAATGATGAGCAAATATCAGAATTGATTTGAGACCCTAATGAAGATACATTTTCATTTCGAATAGAGTTGCATGGTTTGAAAAACATTGTGGAAAATGGGGAATATTTTAAAAAAAGGGAAGTACTGAAAATAGTTATGTCTATGTTTGACCCACTTGGTTTCCTCTCAAATTCTTCGATGAAAGCAAGATTCTCCTTTAGAATTTCTGGAGATTGGTTATTGGTTGGGACGGAAAAATACCAGAAGAATGTAACAGGAAATGGATGAAGTGGATGCACTTATTGGGAAAACTATCGCAATTGAATATTTCTCGTTGTTACCTCAGAGATACAGGTAGTAAAGAAATGCCTGCACCTTTTCTGTGATTCAAGATCCCAAGCTTCCGCTGCAGTGGTTTATTTAAGGATGAAAATTGATGGAATCATTGAAGTTGCATTTGTTATAGCGAAATCGAGGGTCGCTCCATTCCATTCGGTTTCTATACCAAGGTTTGAATTACAGATTGCAGTTCTGGGTTCCCGCTTGGCCAAAACCAATCAAGAAAATCACACCCTGAAAATCAGCACCACATACTACTGCACAGTTTCACAAAACATTATATATTGGCTGAAGACTGACGCAAGAAAATTTAAGCCTTTCGTTGCACATCGAGTAGGCGAAATCACGGAAAATACTAATATATCAAAATGGAATTGGATTTCTACCACGCAAAATGTGGCATCTAGAAAAAAGGATGTGACTTCTCGTGGAAAAGTCGTTGGTTGAATGGTCCAATGGTCAAATTTTCTCAAATTATGACCTATTGAAAAATAATTAGTTGTTTTAGCCGAATCAA
Source organism: Gonioctena quinquepunctata (assembly GCA_018342105.1). Lineage (NCBI taxonomy): Eukaryota > Metazoa > Arthropoda > Insecta > Coleoptera > Chrysomelidae > Gonioctena > Gonioctena quinquepunctata. The sequence continues at coordinate 25,377 of JAFIRS010001812.1, read as the reverse complement.
CAGTGAACACGTGAAGTTTGGAATAAATTCGCTGAAATCTTTACTGGGCCAGAAGAAAAAAATCGCTCGGACACTCAATTTTAATTTTTAAACGTGCAATTCTCGACATATGATTTTTTCGTGTGACGTCATAATTATTATAGTTATGACGTCATCGTTTTTTTTTTAATTGCAACCCCTATATTTGAATGTGTCGTTTCGAAGACGACATTTTTCTGCATACAAAACGTGACAATTTCGTGACTATGGTACACAAAAAATACTCAAAATGATCAAATAAGATGTTCAAATTGTCTACCATTCTCTTCTTGACAATACCCAAGGCGATATTGAAAAAAAACCTAACAGAAAATGTATCTACCAGTACTGCAAAAATTTGAGAGAAAAACCATTATCACCAGAAATGGCTCTTTTACCAGCTTGCAGATTGAACAGCTTTGTCAGACCTTTCACCTACGCAGGTATGGATTATTTTGGTCCGATGAACGTGTCCGTGGAAGGAGAAGGGGGAAAGAAATGGGAAGTATTGTTCACCTGCTTGAGCACCAGAGCAGTTTATCTGGAACTTGCTCATCTCTTAGTTCTGATTTTGCCATAATAGCAATCAGACGACTCATTGGAAGGAGAGGATGTCCCGAAGAAATATATTCGGACAATGGAACAAACTTCCATGAAGCTGACAAGGAACTCAAGCGAGCCCTAAAGGAAATGCGGAAGGTGTCCATTATAGCAGAACACCACATATGGAAGGTAGTTGGGAGCGACTAGTGAGATCAATAAAGACAACTTTGAAGATTGTTTTGAAGGAAAAATCTCCTCGCGAAGGAGTTTATGGATACTGATGGTGGAAGCTGAGCACATTGTGAACTCACGATCTCTGGTGCATGTATCGATTGATCCAGAAGATGAGGAAGCTTTGACACCAAACCATTTCCTGATTACTCTCGTTCCGGACGTCCATCGTTTCGATGGATTCAAAAGGTTTTCACAGTGAAAACCTTTCAAATCCATCAAGACGATGGACGTCCGAAACGAGAGTATTCAAGTTACCACATCGTCTACAACCTTCAAACAAACCATTGCCTGATTGGTACCGCTAGTTCTGTCTGCCTGTTCAGATCATTTTCAGAAAATTATATTGTTCCGCGAAAATAATGGAGAATCGCCCAGTATCTAGCTGACTGCTTTTGGCGAAGATGGCTCAGGGAGTACTTGCCCACACTGACCAGAGAAACCAAATGGTTCCAGAAAGATCCTCGGGAAGTAAAAGTCGGTGATGTAGTCGTTCTTGTCGACAGTGAACTTCCAAGAAATCATTGGCCCAAGGAGAGAGTTGTTGCAGTATTTCCCGGTTCTGATGGTCAAATTAGAATCGTAGATATCAAGATCAAATCAGGGGTATTTCGACGTTGCAGAAGAGAAGAAAGAAAAAAAGGGAAAGGAGAAATGAGAAAGTAATTGAGCGAGTGTTGCAGCTGAAGAATAATAAAGCGAAATCCATTACTGGGGGGAGTGTTGCTGCTGAAGATGAATAATTTCCCATTCGAGTTTAATTTAATATTTTATCACTTTGTATATGGAAAACATAACGTTTGTCGAGTTTGACAAGTATTGTCAATAATAAGAATATAATTCAAACTGTAAGTTGTCAGTTCCTACAAAATCACAATTCATATAGAAAAACTGGTTTTAAGTATCAAAAAAATAAAACCACTGTGAGCATTGGAGATTGAACTTCTCATGGAAGCTAAGAAGGCAGGTAAAGTTGGGAAAGATGCCAAACGGAGCCCCAGACCTCCAAGATTCATCGGTAGTGTTGCCTGTAACTTTAGATCAAATATGCTACGCTAAATACGGCATTATGTATTGCTTGATTGGTATCAGAGGGGTACAGTTCATTCAGACGGGTGGAGAGTAACTGAGGGGGCGCACCAAGAAGGTTGCAATCTGACTTTTCCAGAATTTTTATACCTAGTAGTGAAATTAGTTCGCACTTATTTAAATTAAGTTCAAAACCAATTGGTTTCGATAGAATGATATCCTTATCCAAATCTTTCAAATCTGTATTGGAATCTCCAGCAATTGAGCCATCATCCAAATACTAACAGTTGAATTCTTCGATTGTGAGACAAAATAGTGCGGGTCCCAAAGGGTCACCTTATTGAACACCTCTCTCAGAAGTAATTAACTGATCACCAAAATTCAAATATCATGATGAGTTATAAAATTGATTTACAAAAGGGTATATACCAAGAAGAATGTATCTTACTTTGAGAAGCATGACATTTCTATCAATCATATTGGAGACATTCTTGGAGTCGAGTTACAAAAACACTTTGGAAGAAGGGTCTGGATGCTGATTGGTGTGTCTACGAGCTGAATGAGCAACTGCTTCACAACCTCCTGGCGTACCAAAACCAAACTGAAAGGGGCGTAGTGAAGAAAAATATCTTCTTTAATTTTCATGGCGCAAAAATTTGCTACTGATCTGCGATAAAAAGTACCAACAGCAATTGGAAGAATAACTCCATCTTTTCTTTAGTGCACGGAGAGAAGCACCAAAAAGTGGAAAATATATTTGTAAATTCACCTTGCCAGATGAAATAAAATTACATGAATTTGTGATTGGAGAAATAAGTTTTTGACCAGCACTACCAGAGCTATGACTGATCATGTCTTGTGTATGGCTAGGTCTGAGGAAATCCAGAACTTGCAGAACTTGTACTGAGAGATTTTATAGCTGCCACAACATCTTTTTCTGGAATTCGGAGAAATGAATAATTGGATAAATCTTGATTGATATCTTGAAAATTCATTTCAAAGTCTGAACGGGGACGTTTCAAACGGAATTCTGATGAAATATAATCATCGTATTTTGCTGGAGTGTCACTGGAACTCAGAATCCTAATAGCTGATTTTATTCAAAACTATCTTCGAAAAATTTTGGTTATAATTTTTGGTTCGCAATGTTCGAAGAAGATGTACTTATTGTAGGATCAACCTTTGAATTCAGAGTATGTGTATTTCTCTTGATCAAAGATGCTAGATATACTTTACGAGTTCCTTTTGAACTAGGTATAGTAAATGAACTAGATGAAAAATTCAACAAATTTTTACAACTATCAAAAGAATTTAAGTTTATGCATTCATCGATCATTTCACTCAGAGCTGAGGCTAAACAAATTCTAGCAGACTTTGGAATTCTTTGATTACATGATTATTTCGTTTCAAAGAACACAACCTAGAATGCAATGCAGGAATATTGGATTTTATTTGGGATTCATTAGATATTTACGACGGCGTATTGGCGCCATCCTACCGATATATTTTTTTATTGAAATCTCAAAATTTGACTTTTTTTCTCAAAATTTTGAGATTTTATCTCAAAATTTCGACTTTTCATCTCAAAATTTTGAGATTTTTTCTCAAAATTTCGACTTTTTTTCTCAACATTTTGAGATTATTTCTCAAAATTTCGACTTTTTTTCTCAAAATTTCAAGACTTTTTCTCTCATGCATTGGTTTTATTCAGTGTAATCTCTGCGTTTAACGAATGTGGGTAGAATCATGGATATCACGGATGAACTCATTAAGCGATATTTTTTTCTTGGTTTGAATTACGGAGAAATTATACAATATTTGCAATTAGTACACAACAAGTTCATCAGCAGAAGGACATTGCAGAGACGTTTGAAATCACTGGAGTTATATAGAAGAAAGAACTACACACACGTAGAACAACTCGTTTCTTTTCTCAAGGAAGAAATTGATAAATCAGGGCAATTACATGGATATAAATGGATGCATTTGAAATGTTTGCAAAACGGTATGGTAGTTCAACAAGAAAGCGTTCGTCTAGCTTTGAATATTCTCGATCCTGAAGGAGTCACCCTACGCAGAAGAAATAGATTGAGGAGAAGAGAATATTTCAGTAAAGGTCCTAATTTTTTATGGCACATCGATTCCTACGATAAACTGAAACCTTATGGAATCGCAATTAATGGTTGCATCGATGGATTTTCACGAAATGTTTTATGGCTTAAAGCTGCATTCACCAATAATGACCCAGCCGTAATAAGTGGTTATTTCATGAATACAGTCGAATCCTTAGGGGGCTGCCCCAAAATGATTCGAACAGATATGGGTACCGAAAATGGTTATGTCGAACAAATGCAGAATTTCTTCGGGGACCGCAACTTGGGAGCAATATTCATGTATGGAAGGAGCACAGCAAATCAGAGAATAGAATCTTGGTGGAATATATTGAGGAAACATACAGCACAGTTTTGGATGAATTTGTTTCAGAGTCTCAAGGACAATGGACATTTCAATGGCTCTTTCATCAATAAGTCATTAGTTCAGTTTGTTTTCATGGATATCATTCAGGTGAGGAAGTTCTAAATACTCTTGGAGTATTTTTTTGTGCAAGTACACATAATGAGTCCACATTATATTGGGATGGATCTTTTTGTCAAATGCAACCTAACATAATTCATGCGTTTTCGTTTAGTAGTACATATTGTTGAACACACATAATTTAGTGGCATATTCCATATCAGTCAGATGACAGAAGACATTTCAATAGCAATAGACCTGCGAAGCAATGCTTCTGAAAGTACTAAGAGAAACCTCAAATTGATAGGTGATTCAACTAGATATATTTTTTTATTATAAGAAAATGTATTCATCCAAACATTATAAGTTAACGTGAATTACAGAAAAATAATTCGCGTAACAATATAGGTACATTTGGAAAGAGTTCCTGTACCTAATTACCGAATTACGAACTGCTTACTCTCTGAATACTGGTTTTTTATGTCAGGTTATTTTATTCAGACATAAAAAAGGAAACAATTTTCTAATTTAATTTTCATAGGATGATCAAATGAAAATGTTTGTGACAAATTCTAGCGGGACCTTGATCAAGTATGTTTCGAATGGAATACTCATCGCATCACAGGAAAAAAAACGTCTGTTGCCCCTAAAGGAAGACCCTTCATTATGTTCGAGCTGCCGGAGTTGTATGGTACAAGAGACTATTTATTTACAATCTCCCAAGATGATATTCAAATATGTAAAGAAGAATGTAAATATATAGAATATCCTTGTGATGAAGATGTTTATAATTTATGCAAAATCATAATCGAAGAAAAAAGTTTTAGTTTGCAGAATGACCCATTCAAATGTGTTGAATTATACTTAGCATTGAGAGAAGAGATAAACCGCCTATCTGAAGAGTTATTCTAGTTACTTAAGTGTACCTATAATTTGAATTATTCACAGACTTTTTTTTATATATCAATCATGGAATATAAATATTTCTGAAAAGCGAATTTATTGGTCATTTTCCTGTAGCCTTCCTATTTTTGCAAACATAAAAATAGCAAAATACGATATATGATCTAAAAATTCTTATTTCATTTATACCAGATGAACATAAACTTCTTGGTTGAATGTCATTTAGGCTCAAAATAACTACATAATTAGCATCAAACGGAAGAATTATGCCATATTCTAACTCCGTAATCGATTCCACGGAAGAATGATAAAAAAAAACAATTTGTGGGCCGTCATTTTCCAATGAAGTGGTTAGAGCACAACTTTAAATCTGTATAATTTTTTTAATCGAATTTATGTTTAATTATTAATTATAGTGGTTGTATACAGTTATTTCTAAATACTCAGTGTTCATTTAGAATGGAGTTTAAATATATAATTAGAGTCCATTCCAGAAGTAGGAAAAAAAGGGAATTTTCGGATGAATACATTCAATGTATTGGTGTAACTATACAAATGTGTATTTTGTAAATAATATACAAGGTCATTTTCTGAATGAATCCGCCCTGGATCCTGAATTTCTCCGAAAATAAAGCTACAACGTGAAATTTTTTGAATAGGTAATTTTCTAGTACAAGGGGCATGATTTGACGTATCATTGAAATATGTATCAATTACCCTATTAACAACCCCTTGGAAATATTAAATAGAATGACCCACTTTGCAATACCATATTTAAAAAATACGGAATACCATTATCGAAATCGCACTGCGATATCCTGTATTGGCCTGTTTGTTTTAAGGTTTTTTTCATTAAAGCTTCATTTTCTGAGATATCCAGAGTATATCCTGGTATACAAATTATGCAGTTTCGTGTCTGTCATTCGACACCCCAATTACTCGATGCTCCACCACCATCGGCATCTTTGACTCGGTTCTCTGCTTAGGCCTTGTTGCCAGTATTATATCTCTGCCTCAATGTATATTTGCTAGACACAAAAGTAGATGATCTGTACGAGTACAGTTCCAACTGTAAACAAATCTCATTGACAGTACAAATGTTTGATAGTGTAAGAGACATTAATTCAAATTTGTAATAAAAGTGTACACAAGCCCATATTCGATTTGGCTATCGTATTTTTTTATACTCAAATCGGAATTAATTGAATATATACGCCCTATGAGAACAATGGTGGCGTAACTCAAAAAACATTCGAATTGGGCCAATATTATGTTGAGTAGTATAGACACATTATAGACATATTGAAAGCGTTAACAAAATATTGATTCCACTATCGTACTCAGTGAGCAATATCATATCTGAGATATAAAAGACTCTAATCAAAATGGGTCGCACTGTATGTAAATGTCAAACTACTAGTTATCAAAGTACTCTTTTTATTTAAACTTATACCAATAAAAACAAAACATTCTGACTAGTAATGAAGAATAAAAATAACTCCACAGGATTGATAGATTGATATTGCAATCAGAACCTACTAATCAGGTATGATTTTTATGAGGGATTCTAATCAAAACGGGTCACACTGTATGTAAATGGGGCAAACCTAGTTATCAATAAAAACAAAACATTCTGACTAGTAATAAAAAATAAAAATAACTTCACAGGATTGATAGAATATTGCAATCAAAACCTTCTAATCAGGTATAGTTTTTCAATTATAAACAAAAACAAAACTCCATTTTATATTTCTTCGGCCTTTGCTTTCATCAAAATCGACTGAACATTCAACAAAAAATAAAATTATCTGAAAAACTGAACCAGAAACGAAATAACCATTGAAAAAAGTTTAGCTACACTATGTCCATTAACCACACATTTGGGTTCAAAACACATTGAAATTCATTTCTGAAGTCGGGATAGGATTCATAATTACTAGGTACGACCGACGACCTATTGTGGATGGGCCTTAAGATATCATAGACGATAACAAATTGACTGAACGTCACGTGACTTTGACGCACAATTTCTTGCGGCATATATAAGAGAGAGAAATGTTGTGGAGAGTACATTGGAAAAACAAATAGGCAAAGCGATTGGAATTGAGGATTGTTATTCAAAAAATTTGTCAATTGAGCAAAAATGAGGAGAATCCTACCTGAGATTGAAGGAGTATTAATGGTGAAAAAGTCAAAATTTTGCCTTTTTTTCTCAAAATGTTGAGAAAAAAAGTCGAAATTTTGAGAAAAAATCTCAAAATTTTGAGAAAAAAAGTCGAAATTTTGAGAAAAAATCTCAAAATTTTGAGAAAAAAAGTCAAAATTTTGAGAAAAAAAGTCGAAATTTTGAGAAAAAATCTCAAAATTTTGAGAAAAAAAGTCAAAATTTTGAGATTTCAATAAAAAATATATCGGTAGGATGGCGCCAATACGCCGTCGTAGATATTTGACTTGTTTAGATGAATCATAATAGGATTTCTCTCTAGAATATTCTAGTATTGCTGAAATTTTGTATGTTTTCACTTTGTGACTTTTTAGAATCTTAGATGACAAACACAAAATGATAAATAATTTCATTCGTTCATAATCTAGATAGATGAAAATTTTTCATAAATAAGTGTATTTGATTCATGTGAGTTGAGAGTTGATTATTTACTTTTTTATTCAGTAAATCTTTTTTCTTTTCTTGGAATGATTTTCGGAAGATTCTACTGCATTCGCCTCAAACGTAGGGTTTTCTCAATTGAAATTTAATTTGGCAACTGTCAATTTTATTCTCAAAAAGCTTGGGTTTCCAAGGTAGGAGTCCAAATGAGCTGATTTCATCTTCTTCCAATGAACTGACCAAGGCAAATAGTTTATATTGATAACCAATGGCATTTTATTCTTTATTTTCTTGATTTTCGTTACAATTTTGAAGAGCTCAGATGCACACTTGTATCACGATATTATATTATATGGTTTTTCACGTTTGAGGTCTTTTATAAGATCTACATCAAGTAATATTTGATTCCAATCCAAGGATAGATTGCTTATAGTTTCAGGACCTCCTTGGCTCTGAGGACCCTCTGATTTTCTTCCCTCCTAATGATTCTTCATTCAGCCAGTCTATCTGGTTCAACGCTCGTAGACGTTACTTTCACTTTCCAAATTCTAGTGAATCTCCTAAAATACTGCTGAGCGAGAAACCTGGCAGAACTATAGCATCAAACATTTGTAAAATATGTCTGACGAAGCTACTTTTAAATTTGAAAAATTATTATATTCGGCTCAAAAGTTACCAAAATATAATTCTTATGTATTCTTCTAGATAGTTAGAATTTTTATTCACCTCTTTGCAAAGCTGTTCTCCTTCCTTGTATTGAGATGGTATAGGAAAATTATCTATCACCACTCACAAGTTTATTCGGTGAAGCCAGAAACAGAAATGGACAAATTCAAACTTCCTCCCCAATAAAAATATCAATCCTTGACACTTCAAATAGTTTATAACTTTCTGTAAATATTTTACAAACACACAGAACGTAGTTTTAGAACGAAACATGTCTCTGCTTGTGTTTCTTCATTAGTGTCCCTTCTGTTTCCCTATTCTGTAGTATGACTAGATTATAGAAGAGGAACTATAACCTCGAATCATTTTTCTAATTCTTTTCGTGAAGCAATTATTTCACCCTTCATAAATGTGCCCAAATGTGGAAATATTTTCAAATAATATCATGTGGTGGAGAATCAGAGAATCCGCGGAGCTGTGGAAATGAAAAGATTACTCATCACAGTGTCATAACCTCACCAGTCTACATCTTACCAGATTTAAATGTAATCCATTACTGTTATGTAATCTATTGCTGTGTGCAGAGTACTGAAATTGAACGTTTTGAGAAAAACGAATGTTACAATATCTTCTTTTTTGTAGGGTTCCAAAACACAATGAAGCCATTAGATGCCATCCATTTTAACATTCATCCCATTCATAACATTATAATATTCATTTTCCGTCCCCGTGGAGCTCTCCCTCTTTTCTTCTCATACTTCGATCAACGTGGTCATTTGTCATTTGTTCAAGAGAGCAATATCCTCACAATATGATGATCCGCATGAGTTATCTGATCCCCACTTAGTTAATCTGCAGAAAATTCATTTGAACGGAAGACAAACAAACGTGTCTTCATTCTCAATATTAACTCAATGTTACTGTTACGACAACCCACCGTGAACCTGTGATATTTCAACAAACTTCGGTATTATAATTATCAAAATGACCAGGTTAATTTTTGACAATATTTGTCTGATTACTCAGAACTTTAGACTCAGCTTGACCATTTGTTTTCATAAAAAAATAAACAAGGAAAAATTATATTTTCATAATAAAAAACGATTGGTTGCAACGAAACTACATCGAATCGTCGTTTTCACATGTTTATCATATGAAAATTGCATTATTGCATTTGTTCTTCCAGTTAATTTCGACTTGAATCACTTTAATAGTTGACATATGTGAGCTCTTTTTGAAATGTGTTTAGCGTATTCTCGTGCGTATTGAAGTAATCATCACTGCATAGATATATTTTCAATAAAATAGTTGTGATACTCCGAAAAATCCTGAAATATTATTAGTTCTGATACTACAAGGACTAGGACTCGTTGAAAAGGGAAACATTCTCAATTAAATGATTCCACATCTGATTTTATGAACATCCTGTTTATATTTTCAACAAATCACTAGGACTCCTTTGTCAAATTCTCGCAGACATTTTCTAGTCATATAGAAATTAATTGGATATTTCACATGCTTCCCGGTGAGTCTCTTGTATTTATCTCCTTCAAAATCAGAACAGTAGAGGGAAAAATATACCCATAAAATTGTGATCAGGAACTTCTGAATGTGTTTGCCAAATAATAAATAATCTATACTTCTCTGGATGTTTTGAATTTCAATAAATGAAGCAGGTATTCTCAAATTCCAACAATCGGAAAGTTGAATAAATCTCAAACAACAAATTTCCATTCAGTATTCAAGTTACGGAATATGTGGTGTTCTACCGGTAATTGAAAAAACAATTCATTACATAGAATTGCTAACGTTTCGAGGAATATAAAATTTAATCAGAGAATTCCAGCATTGTAGCAGAAAATTTCGAATATATAAAGTATGTTTGAATTCAATTTATATATATATATATATATATATATATATATATATATATAAATTGAATTCAAACATACTTTCTCATCGTTTTATTCATCGATACTAATTTTAAACATAGGCTACACTCACACCACAGACAGTCACTGACTTTGTGGTTTTCTGTTTATTTGCGAAAAAATTGTATTCGTCGTCATCTAAATGGAATTGTATTTGCACATTCTTTCTTTATAACAAATAAACTTATTATTATATTATTATTATTATTATTAAATATATATCTGTTTCCAATATATGATTATCATGAACGTTTTGCCTACAAATTCATCAGTGAGAGCAACGCCTCATTAATTATTAAGTATCAGAATAGATGAATATAGTGAGTATTCCACAATTATTGCATACATATTTACATTTCAATTTGGTCAACTTAATGGATATAGACAATTATGTTCAATACATAATTGGCAACGAGTCGAGGTGATACCAAGAAACTGACACCATTAGGTATTGCCAAGTTTCTGTCTTATTGAATGAGCTCATAAGAATATTCATTAAAAAATGCAAACTGGTTTATTGGAAATCCTACATGGAGGACTATTGACTCTACATATCTGTTAACCTTGCTTTGTTCGTCACTAAATCACCCTAGACATATTTCTGATAAATTTACTAATCTTTCGAAGAATTCCTAAGTTGAAAGCAATGAATACCCCAATTTTATTCGCTGGTTATTTTATTTTAATGAGTTGAGAACTCTAATTATTGTTTAGAAACTATACTGAGTATAATTGACTAATGGAATAGCAATACATTTTATTCGGTGGTTATTTTATTTTAATGAGTTGGGAACTTTAATTATTGTTTAGAAACTATACTGAATATGATTGAATAATGGAATAGCAAATACATTTTCAATGAAAATAATTCGATAAATTTCACGACCTCTGTATGTTCATCCATTGATGTGAAGAAATAACTGAATTTTGCCTATTAGGGGTGGTTGCAGATAAACTTCGAACTGATTAAATTGATTGTTCCTCTTCTCTCTTCCAGATTCATCAAACAAACTCTGTTAATAGCAGTGCCTCGAGCCCAAATTCCAAAGAAATTTGAGGATTGTGGGAGAATGATTATGTGGGTTTCTCTCAACGTCAGCTGGTACGATTCCAGGTTCCTGAATGTTTTTTATGTGCAGCATTACCAGAATGTGCAGGGATGGTTCAAATTTTTCTTTCCCGTGTATTTTTTCCTGAGGTATTCCCTGAGTTCACAATGCTACCACCGGAAATACGAATTTTACATGCCGTAAAATGGTTGTAGCCTGATCATGGCATTGGAGCTCCCTTTCGTGTCAGCTTATCTTCTTGTTCGTTCCACTTATTGTGCCTTGAAACCCAGAAGTGAATCACTTTCTTGATCTAGTTAATTTATTTCATGGAGTCATCCTTATACCAGCTGAACACTGTTATGTACGCCACTGGTTTATTCAGTTATCTGGAGTGATATGTTATAAAAGAAGTACTTGGGTGGTGAAGGTAACATTTTTTTAACACAGAAGTCAGTTATCGTTTTGCTTTGTAAAGTCCAAGTGTATCGACGTTAAGATATTGATTACAATTCTTCAAATAACCCACAATCTATCATTCAGTGTATTTAGTTAGATACACAACATTTTGGCGACGGATTCGAGAGAATTATCCATATCAGTTCCGGAGTATATACGAAAAGTTGTCAATTGGACAGTGACAGAAATCGGACAATTTTTTAATGAAACGATGGCCCTGATAGGTATTATTGGACCTTTCGACGGTGGAGCCGAAGGAATTGAAACCTATTTGGAACGGGTGGAGCATTTATTCAAGGTTAATATTATTCCAGAGGAAATGAAAGTATCTCTGTTCATTACCCTGGCGGGTATACAAGTATACCAAACGCTGAAAAATTTGGCAGCTCCGAAAAAGCCTGGTGAGCTGAAATATACCGAAGTGAAAGAGTTTGATTTGTTGAAAATATAAACGGGATGTTCATAAAATCAGATGTGGAATCATCTGCGACTGAAAGATAAACTTTAGTCACTATCTTCCATCGTCAAGATAACCTCTTGTGGGGTATTCATGTTGAAAAGGGAAACATTCTCAATTGAATATTGATAGAAAATAACTTCATTTTAATCGTGGATGTTTCAATTCACAGAAAATCTTTCTATCAATATTCAATTGAGAATGTTTCCCTTTTCAACATGAAAGAGTTTCTTTTGAAGCATTATTGCCCTCCTGTCACGGAAATTTACGAGAGATTCATCTTCGAAAAATGTAACCAAATTGGCTAACACATGTGAGTTTGGATCGTTTCTAGATGATGCTCTGAGAGAGCGGTTCGTTTGTGTGATGCATTCAGAAAATATACAAGAAAAACTCTTGTCTCAAGTCAAATAAACTTTTACAGAGGCATGTTAGTTAGCTCAAGCTTCAGAGTCGGCGGAGAGGCAAGTTAAAACGTTATCAGACTGCGGTACTAGTTGGAGTATCAACTACGTGCAAAAACAGAAACAACAGTTCAGGCAGCAAATAAGGCCAGAAAAAGTTGTTAAAATCAGTCCGGAGGAAAAAAAAGAATCCAGTGCTGGTAGATGCGATAAATGTGGTAGAAGTCATCCCAAAGATAAGTGTCCAGCAGTAAGATGTAAATATTATTTTTGTTTCAAGATGGGGCATGTTGAGCAATTATGTCCATCAAAAAGAGCCACGACAGTAGCCGCAGTTGAAGAAGAAGGTCAGAACGAAATCTCGTTTGGAGAAGTAAACAGCGATTTGTTCAATTCTAATAATATGTATGTCAGTTTAGCTGCACCACATCATATCTGGTTGGGTTTGAATGGTAAAAGGGTAGCTTTTGAAGTAGACACAGGTGCATGCAAATCGGTAATGTATTTCAATGAATGTAAGTATTTCGAATCCACCTTTGGAACCTGTAATGTATAAACTGAATGTAGTTTCAGGTCAGGGTATCAATGCTTTGGGTGAATATCAAGTTGACGTAAAGCATGGTGATCAAAACCATCATTTTAATTCTGACAGTAATCGAATCAAATAAGGATTTTGTACCATTATTGGGTAGAAATTGGTTGAATGTTTTTTTCCTGATTGTGAAGCTAGTTTCGGTTTGAATAGTCAAGATATCAAAATGAGTTCAAAAGGAGACACAATCAATATTGTAGATGATTTGAAAATCGAGTATAAAAGTGTATTTGATTCAAACTTATGTAGTTCTATCAAAGATTTTCATGTCAAATTCAACATAAAAGAAAATGTGGTTCCGATAGTCAAAAAGACTTATTTATGCCTCATGCCCTAAAACCATTGGTTGAAAAAAAAATCGATCAAATGGTTCAGGTAGGTATTCTGGAATGGCCTCACCCTCACCCATCGTAGTTGTATCGAAAAAAAAAAAGTGATGTTAGAAATTTGTTCAGATTTCCGTATCACTGTGAATGAACAGTATCAGATATTTTTGCAAGTTTGGCGAGGGGTAAAATTTTCACGGTTTTAGATTTGGCAGGTGCTTATCAACAGTTGAAAGTTCATCCAGATTTTCAGAAATTTCTAACTATCAATACTCATGTTGGTTTGTACCAATACACGAGACCGGCATATGGAATAGCATTAGCGCCATCTATTTTTCAATCAATTATGGATTAAATTTTTAGCGGAATACCTAATGTAAAATGTTATCTCGATGATATTCTGATAGCAAATAATACTTTAACGAAAGCATGAAGTACTCTAGAAATTGTCTTGAAAATACTGTGTTACTATAATGTGAAAGTTAATGGGGAAAAATTTAAATTTTTCGAAAAGCAAGTTGAATACTTGGGGCATATGATAGATAAAGAGGGGATTCATCCAATTGAGGATAAAATACGAGCAATGAAAGAGGCTCCAGAACCTCAAACTTTAACTCAGTTACGACATCTTGGTTTATTAAATTATTACGGAAAATGTATACCAATGTTGTCAACGCATTTGAAACCTCTTTATAAATTATTGGAGAAAAACGAGGATTTCAAATTTAATCTTGTCTGTCGCAGAGCTTTCAAGTTGAGTAAAGATTTAATTGCTACGAATCAGGTTCTCGTGCACTATGACCCAAATAAAACAATAGTAGTGTCATGTGATGCAAGTTCATATGGTGTAGGAGGTGTTTTGAGTCACAGGGTCGATGGTGTTGAAAAATCAGTGTCATTCGTGTCAGGCACGTTATCAACCGCTGAAAAAAAATATTCTCAACTTGAAAGAGAAGCTTTAGCAATCATATTCAGCCTTAAACGATTTCATAAGTATTTGTACGGTAGACAATTTATTGATCATGAACCTTCGAAGGTATTATTCAATCCTGAGAAGCCCATTTCTGTTATGTCGGCTTCGAGAATAATTCGGTGGAATGTAATATTATCAGCCTACGATTATAAAATAGAATATCGTAAGGGTTCGCAACTATTTGAATCTGACATGTTGTCTAGATTACCTTCACCGGATTCAACAGATGTTGATAGTTCTTTGAATTCATTCAATTTGGGTACAGAATTGCCGTTATCATATGAGGACATTGCGGAATTTTCATGCAAAGATCCGATTTTAGTAGGGATAGTGGATTATATACAAACTGGTTGGCCTTCCAAAGTAGATTGTAACTTGAGGTCTTACTATTTGAATCAAAATGAGTTATCCGTTGAAGAAGGGTGCCTGATGGTGGGTATTGAAATTGTTATACCGCAATCCTTGCGCCAAAACGTTTTAGATTTACTTCATGAAGATCATCTGGGGATTGTTAGAAGTGAAATGTTAGCTAGATCTTCATTCTGGTGGCCAAAGATGCAAGAGAATATTGAAACTCTTGTAAATAACTGTAGTATATGTCAACTAGGTCAGAAAAATCACGAAAAGTTTTTGATATCCTGGCCTAACACTGATAATGTATTTCAAAGAGTTCACATTGATGTTTTTCATAAAAATGGTTGTCAATTCTTGTTGATTGTGGATAGTAAATCGAGGTGGATTGATATTCATTCAATGTCGAAGGGTACGAATATCAAGCATACAATTGAAAAATTAAAATTACCTTTTTCTATAATGGGATTACCAGATACTATTGTTAGTTATAATGGACCGTCATTTAATTCGAACGAATTTACGAATTTTTGTCGGGCTAACGGTGTCAATGTGTTGAAATCACCTCCTCATCATCCACAATCTAATGGTTTGGCTAAACGTCATGTACAGAATGTAAAATCAGCACTAGACAAGTTATTATTACAGAAATCCACTCTTACAATGGAGCAACAGATGGTGAACTTTTTGTTTAGTTATAGAAATACTCCTTGTACCAGTACCGGATGTAGTCCTAATGATATGATTTTTAAAATCAAGCCAAAAACGCGTCTCTACCTATTGAAACCCAAAAAAGGGGGTAGAGTACTTTTTAATAAAACTTTCGATTTTGTCAAACCGGTAATTTTCAATGTTGGTGGAAAAGTTCTAGTGGGAAAATTGGGTCCATATAATGACGATAAATGGAAAGAAGGTTTCATTCTCAAGAATATTAGTGCAGTAACATATCTTGTAAAAATGGATAATAGAATTTTGTACAAGCATGTCAATAGCTTGAGAAAATATCCAGTTCACAGAGATATAACACAACCAGTGAGAACAGACCCGAATCCATCAGTGTTCCAATCATTAGGTGCTCCCACTTCACCAAGTATAACATCAAATGAAATTTGCCCCAACATCGAACAGAATATCAATGACCCCAATACAAGATCATCAAGTCCTAGTCCGAGTTCAAGTTTTACTGAGCTCAATCAGGATATTGTTAGTCCAAACTGTTCAAAAGATGTCGAACCGACTCTGAGATGTGGTAATCGTGTTCGGAAACCACCTCAACGTCTAAAGGACCCCGCAAAATCCTTATGGAAAATGGCTCTCGGCTAAATTCGCTGAAACTCTGCAGAAAGATAATATTCGGTATGATGATCAAAAGTCTCAATGGGCACAACCCTCCATTTCCAACCTCAGACCCCCTACAGCCCCCCAAAGCACACTTTCCGGTGTGTCAATGCATAACAGTTTCAATTCATCTTCAAAGCGTTTCCTTTCACTGCCCACCCCTTTCTCCAACCGAATCCTACATTCAACCCTCACCACACCTCGCCCTCACCCCCACACCCCCACCCAACCCTTCATTAACGCCCCATTACACACTTTCAAGGTTGAAGATTCTTTAATTGTTCCATTTCAATCTTTTGAAACTTTTATTATATATATGTATATATATATATATATATTTTATATATATATATAATATATATATATATATATATATATATATATATATATATATATATATATATATATATATACATTGGGCACACCCCTCCCTCACCACCAACCCATCCTTTATGAATGCCCCATCACACAATTGCAAGGTTAAAGATTTTTCAATTGGTTTTATTAAAATCTTTCATGTGTATACTATGAAATAATATATATATATATATATATATATATATATATATATATATATATATGTATATATATATTATATATATATATATATATATATATATATATATATATTTTTCGGGTTGTCGATCAGGTTATCGGCGCTCTTTTGCAACTCTTCCTTGGGTTCGCGCAACAGTCCTATTGATGATAGTTGCCGAATATTCTCTTTCTGTGTTTTCGTTTGTCGAAAGCTACTTGAGTGACCCCACATTTCAGGTACACCTCGTACATATATAAAATATGATATCTGTCACAATTGACAAATAGTTCGATAGATCTGTCAAGTATGTTATCAAGGGTTTGTCTAATTAACATAAGTATATTACTTTGGGGGGCTGTAGGGGGTCTGGGGTTGGAAATGGAGGGTTGTGCCCATCAAGACTTTTGATTAGCATACCGGATACTATCTTTTTGCAGAGTTTCAGCGAATTTAGCCGAGAGCCATTTTCCATTAGGATTTTGCGGGGTCCTTTGTGAGTTAGTTTAGTGTATAGTTTTGATTCATTCATGTAAGGGAGGAAATGATATGTACGCCACTGGTTTATTCAGTTATCTGGAGTGATATGTAATAAAAGAAGTACTTGGGTGGTGGGGGTAACATTTCCGAACACAGAAGTCAGTTATCGTTTTGCTTTGTAAAGTCCAAGTATATCGACGTTAAGATATTGATTATAATTCTTCAAAGAACCCACAATCCTTCATTCAGTGTATTGAGTTAGATACCCAACAAACACTCCTTTAGCAGTTTGGCCGCCGGACAGAATGCAAAGTCCCTGTTCCTGTAGTTTCTGTCAAGTTTGAACTTGGCACAACTTTTGATACCCTGTAGTACCGCTTGTAAGATAATTAGGTATATTACCATGATTTCGAAACATTTGGTTTAGTTCCAAAGGCACCAGCACCAATTCTTTTGGGGGTCTTGGAGCCCCCCTGTGAACTATATTATGGTGTTCTATCCCAGTGTATAGATATAGATATAATTTATGCTCTATTCTCTTTTTATTATTGGCTTGCTGCAATATTTTTTCTCGAAGGTGAACTTGACGAGTTTGCCTGTTGATAGATCAGCCAGATATGTACTTTCAGTAAGGGCCGAGTCCTTCACGAAGTATTTTTTTCATTCAATTCCGAAATTCACGGACCTGAGATGAGGACTCCACGCAGCTCTCTATGCTATGGTGTGGAGAGGCGTGTAGTCTAGTATGACCTCAACTGCTACTGTTGGAGTCGATCTCATTGGCGGGGAAAACTTCGCACTTTCTCTCTTTGATAGTATTTCCATCACAGTATTGCTGGGGTACAATTCCATATTTCATCCGCAATACTTCTGCATAACATCACTGAAAATCTTGCCTTGCTGTGACTCAGATACTGTACTTCTTGCTTCCATTATAGACCTGCTCTGTCAAGGCGAACCGGCCGTTGCTTTATTATTCGAGCGGGGTACTACCTAGTTTATTCTGAGCCACTTGTATATGAGATCACGAAAGGTACTTTCGAATTCGTCTTGGGCTGTGATAACAATTTTGTCGACGTACCCGAAACATATGACGCCATGTTCAGACATTAGCTCAAGTAGTTTGTACCCAACTGGACTCCAAGTGGAAGGGGTACCATCCAGCAGAAGACGAGTAATATTGATATACGAAAGGACCTCAATCGAAGCTCTATAGGTCATTGAAGGGGCGATGCCGATAGATATATTGATAGAAGAGGCGGCGAAATATGTATTAAAAGTCGGGAGTAACCAGGTTACTCAAAATTCATACTGAGAGCCAGATCACTCATGAAATGACAGCACAGATGGGATGAAACAAGAGACGTCGCTCAATGGATGGAACAACTGATACAAGACATAGGTAAAAAACGGAATACTACCTATCTCAGTTTTTGACAGGACGCGGATCCTACACACACTTCTCATAGGCAAGGTTCCGAGTAAAATCTGTATTTACTGCGTCGAAACTAAATTTTGGTACATACCGTATCTGAGATGGGACACAGAGATATCTGGATTCGAGATCGACTATGGCGGAAGGGTTAACTCACAGAATATGGTAAGTTGCAAAAATAATTAGCGGAAGGTACACACTTTCATTAGAGAAATAATGTAAAGGACAGAGAAGGAGCAGTAGCACCTTCGATAACTAATGGCAATATTGAAGAACCTAGACGTTATGCTCCAAGTACATCCCAAGTACACCCTTTGAATACATAAAGGCTAATCCAGGTTATTCTCAACTCTGATTCTGCAATCTTCAGAAACCTTTTTGATGGATTTTGACTATAAATCCAAATATTCATTCGCCTTTCTGAATTGTTGAAATTCGGCAGAAAATTCGAAATTTCCATGCACAAAAACCCCATACTCCATAAACCCCTAGATACCAAATTCAATGTAAATTTAAAGTATATGAATCACGGAGATATCATCGAATCATAATTGAAAATATTTTTTATCAGTTTATATATCTTCTGATGAACTATTTTAGACTTTTGTGTATGAAATTAACATCATTATGCATTTGGTAATACTTTTTCAATATTATCGTCCTGGTTCAATGTATTTGCATTCATTCTGTTTAACCAAGTGAGTTATATTCCATTATATATGATTTTTTCTAGTTAACTAAACTAATTTATGTAAATATGAATGAGTGGAATCGTTTTTTTCTGAACCATCGAGTTTCTGGAACAACTGGACAAAACAAATTTAAATATTCCAAATACTAGTGATGAGATCATTCCATAATGAAAAACTATTCAGAACCCATTCGAAGTTTACCTAAAAAAATAACTGTTGTTTTTTTTTGTCCCTGTTTTTCGACCTCTCTCGTCGCCGTAATGGATGGTTAGGAATCAAACTTCAACTAAACTATCATTTCTCGAGGTCTACCAAGAATATCGAACCAGTAGACTACTCGCAAAAAATAAAAATCAATAAATTCTGCCTTTTTTGCGGTATAATTTTTACAATGAGATACAGCAGATGAATGTATTCAATGAAGGTTATGAACTGTACGTAATTCAATTCGGATAAAAGACACAAACGGACTGAAATTATATACAAAGTTGAAAAATAAATCTTATATTTTTTTAACAAATCGAAAATAAATTATTGAGTAGAATTTTCGTTATGTGAAAAAAAAGGTTGTTACATCTTTCTTCTCAAATTTCATACAATGACCTCCAAAATATCAAGAACAAATCGATGTATATCCGTGTTTGCTTCTTTGCAACCGGTTTTCCAATACTACTACTAGTGAATCTTACCTAAATCACCTTCGCTTAATTTCGCGGAAACGTTTTCGAAGGTCAGAAAGAGGTCAATAATGTGCTCTTATGATAACGTATACTTCATGTATTGAAGCAAAACTTTTCTTAGTGTCAATTTAAAGCTTTGTCAGAAAAAAATATTGCATGATTAAATAATCTAGGATTTCAAAGATGTGAATTAATGAAATTTTAAGGAGATAGTTTCAACCCCTTTCGTTTCGACTTATGGAAAATTCTTTCCCAGTACGTACCTACCCTTGGAATCCAACCCTAATGCGAAATGCTATTCTGCTTATTGTCATAGTACGTGTAGTTTTTGATGTCTGGGGAACAAAATTTGTATAGGATAAAAATTATTGTCAAGTAAAAAGATTGAAATAAGAATTACGTATATTACTATTTTTTAAATCAACAGTTCCATAGTTGAAAGTCTAGTCTCGACTCCTTGGTATTCGAATTTTGGAAAATAATTCCTCAATACTATTTATCTATCTATCTCTGCGATACTCTTTGCCTGTTTCATAATAGGGTTAGTTTTTGACCGGCTGGGGTGCAGAATTCAGATATAAAAAAAAATCCAAAGCAGAAAGAACAAAAAATTACGCGTTTTACCTTTTTCACAACTGATCATTTTGGAATTTTAGGGGTTAGATTCGGATTTGGATCTTTTCTATTACGTACATACATTATTATGCATACCCTGTCAAAAATTTCATTCTCAGATTACATTTGTTTTTTGAGATATAACTTCTTGTTCAAATTTTGGTAGTATTTTCCACCTGAGGTGTGAAATCCAGTCATGAAAAGAATAATTCTAAAGTGAAAAGATAAAATAAGAATCTCGTAGTTTGCTGTTTTTTTCAATAAACATTTTCATAGCTGAAAGTTCTTACAATATTCAGGGTGAATAGTCAATATTCAGGGTGTCATCTCAACCTTTAGAATTCGAATTTTGTGGAATCCTCTTTCAAAATTTCATTCGCATATTATTCCTCTTTCAGAATTTCATTCGCATATTATTATTATCAAAAGACCAGGAAAGAGAGAAGTTTGCAGTTGAAGCCTTGGAGCTATTGGTACTGAACAGGAATATGGTAACTACAATCAGGACTTGAAAGTGGAAATGTGTTGTTCCAGAGTGAGTTGGTTAAATTAAAACAGAATGCTTTCAGTGGAAAGAACCAAGCTGATCCAGAATCATCATTAGCATTGAATTACAAAAGTGACATGCAGGTTGGATACAAGAAGTGTAAGAAACCTTTTAAAAATAAACTTATGGTACTCTCTGATCAACAAGGTCGAAATTTCAATAAGATATTTTATTCCATAACAAACCAATTTTCAGTTGAAAGTTTCTTGAAATCGTGAGCATCTTCCCTCTATGTAATAGTAAATATCGAAGAATTAACATCAAGTTACAGCCTGAAAGATTATGTCATTGTAATTGCTGGATTGAACGATTTCAGAAATGGAAAAAGTTCCGCTACTGAAGAATATAGTAGAAAAACTGAGTAAATGTATCCACACCAATATTGTGGTTCGGTCAGTACCATTTGATAAATTCAATGAATGGACTGAAAATTAAGTTTATATATTCATCTTCACGTTGAAAAAACACCTCAACTAGTTCAAACATATTTTTTTTATGGGGACAAATATCAATAGCTCTTTGATTAACAAAAAATATAGTAACAAATATTTTGAGTATTATTTATGCAAATAACACCAAAAAACCTGGAATGGAGACGAACTCTTCCACTCCACAGTTCACTAACTGGCAAACAAAAAAACCACCATGTCGAAATATGTTTTATCCACATTCCATAATCGAACAAGCCAAACCTAAATGATTTTGATTTATCAATCCTGCTGTTGAACATCTCTCAGACATAAAACCAATGAATTATTTTTATTCTTGGAACAAGTAAATTCTCCCGACATTATCATTCCCACTGAGCAGTGGCTCAAAACCAATAAATTGTTCTTTATACCAAATCATGAAATACTTTATCTTTGCTGTGGATCCGATTCAATACATGGTGGTACTCTCATACTCACAAAACCAACCTTTCTTGATAACAACTCATTCCAAAAAACTGATGAATTCGATGAGCAAATCTCTGAAGTGTCTTTATCGTTCACCCTCTTCCTGTAAGACAGAATTCTCAAGTAGGCTCGAAACAATTATATGCGTTTTACCAAATCGCTCAAAAATTATTCTAACAGGACACTTCAATATTAATTTCGGTGATAATAACATTAATACACTACGACTAAAAGATCTTATTAACTCGTTTATTATATGTATGCATGTTGATGGTAATACCAGGTTCTCTCAATTCTCATCTTCAACTATAGACTACATTTGCTGCTCTATCTGACCACGAGGCTGTATCAGGTAAATTTTCCGTACTTCCGAAGCCAAGCAATACCCATTCAAAGCGTGGTAGGATCTTCAATAAGGCCAGTTATGAAGGGTTCCATCAACTATATTCAGATACAGACTGGGAGTCTATTCTGTCAGCCATTGACCGAATTTGCGCATTTCACGAAATATCATTGAACCCAAACGAAAGAAACCATGGATCACTTAAGGTCTAAAATCCCCCTCTGAAAACCTTCGTTCGCTGCACATGATCTGAAAGTTCACAAATAACATACATTTCCATCAATACAGCAATATAGAAAATTGTACAAAAAACTTGAAACAAAATTATTACAGTGATAGACTAACGGCCAAAAATAACGAACAAAAGGAGTGTTGGAATATCAGAAATGAAATTCGGGAAACAAATCGAAAGAGTCACGTAGACCTTCCTGATCACCTTTCTCCTAACCAACTTAATGATACTATCGTAATATTGCAAGCAAAATAACATCAAATATGATTTCCTATACAGATCCCATTATTTATTTAATACTGAACCCCCCCAAAATTATTTTTACTCCACTCTCACCAATACCCAGGAACTGAAAGAAATTATTATGAGTATCAAAAACAAAAATTCTGCTGGGAAAGATGGTGTTTCAGCGAATATTTCCTTGAATTTGTCTGATTCTGCAAATGCAGATGCCTACGCTATCAAAAACTCATGGCAATCTGGGCATTTTTTGCAATGTCTGAAATCAGCCGTGGTAATTCCTTGATACAAAGGGGAAAAAATCGACCAACCATCAAATTATCGCCCCAAATCAGTGCCATCGACCCTTTCAAAAATAATCGAAAAACTTGTAAAGATCCACATGATGGCCTTTATGGAACGCTATAACCTTCTAAATCAGAATCAATTCGGTTTTCGAAGCCATAGAAGTACCAATAATGCAATATTCAAACGTTTGGAACAACTGTATGGTCAAATAAACGAAGGAAGTATAGTCGCAGCAGCGTTCGGTGACTTAACAAAAGCCTTTGACTACGTAAGTCACAGAATTTTGCTACAAAAACTTGAATTCTACGGATGTCGAGGATGTACCCTTGATTGGTTGCAGTCTTACGTGGGGAACCGGACGCAAAAAGTATTCATCGGACTAGAATCTTCCGAATACGGGTACATTAATCAGTCAAGATGAAGGGATGGTGCAACAGAAATTCACCCTGAATATTAATAAGACCGAATGACTCTCCTTCAAGTGTGACATGGAAGGCATAACCATTGGTAATGACCCACTAGAACGTGAACACCACACAAAATTTCTTGGGTGGATTATTGACAATGAGCTGAAATTTGAAGAACACATCTTGTCTCTCAGTGAAAAACTGGCCTCGGGATGCTATGCCGTGAAATTTCTACAAGCGAGATTGGTTCAAAAACAGCGAGAACAGTGTATTACGCTCTCATTGAGTCATATTGCTTTCTGGGGCGTGTGCAGCGAACAAAGGGTCAATAGCATATTCGTTTTACAGAAGAGAGCGTTAAGATGTAGGGTATCTTCCATTCATTCATGCAGACTGCTTTTCGTCTCCCAGAAAATTCTCACGCTACCTTATTTACCTGTAATAGAAAGCGTGTGCTTTATAATCTCAATCTGCCACTTCCTATACCTTCCTCGAACCTGACTAGAAAATCAATTATATACGAAGGCATAAAAATATACAACCATATACATATTCACTTGAAGGCTCTTACCTCTTTCAAAAAATTTAGAAAGTCCTTCAAAGAAGCATTAATTAAGGGAGCTTACTATGAATGAGTACTATTTTGAGACTTGGTAGAGGCAATCAATGCAAATAGTTTCGTGTTATTGTAAAACAATGTACTGTATTCTTATATGTTCAGAAATAATTGCTGTGATATATAAAACATCATTGATATTTAGTAGATACAACAGAATTTTTTTAATTCTTCCAAACTTTTGTCAATACCATTATTTTCTTTGACTATGTGTCTCTCTCTTTTTAATTGTGATAATGGCTGAATATATTGTGTATTGCCCATGAATAATTCTTTTTAAAAAATGGTTTGTATATAGACATTATCAATTTTTTCAATTTTATAACAATTTTTTTTCCTTTTGTGTTCCGAACGTGTGGTATGTACTTAGCATGTTTTTTCTTCTATTATTATTGATTTATATTATTATTTTTGACATACTTAACTAATTGGTACATAGCTTGTCGTTATTGTATATATTTAATATTATTAGTGTTTTTTTTTTCTGCCAGAGTTCATCATTTTGTTAAATGACTTTTTATCGTGTCCTATATGCAGCAGTGTGGAGACGAAAGTAGGAGATTTAAGCCGGTTCTGGCTCTCCCCCCACCACTATGACGTCACGTGTGACCTTGAATAGTTGCAGGTGTGCAAGGTGTGTGTGTTTGACCTTGAGATTTGACTTTGAGATTTGTCATTGAGTTTTGACATTGGGTTTGGTCGACTTTGAGATTCGACTACAGTTTTGACCTTGAATATGACCTTGAGATTCATAACATTAAGTTTTGAGTTTGAGATTTGACCTTGAGTTTTGATGTTGGGATTGTTTCGGCAACCTTAAGATTTGATCTCGATGTTTGTTTGACCTTGACTAAAGTTGTGGTGTAGGCATACATATTCTGTGTAGTCATGACCTTCATGAATCCTTGCACTCTCCAAGCGAGGAGGGCATTCATCCTGTGAGAGAGCTAAGAGTGAACTGCGAGTATTGATGAGTGTGTTG